>JAUYWG010000046.1:14505966-14518132 GCA_034779775.1 Enteromius afrohamiltoni | reverse complement strand
CCGACCCACGCCTGTTTTGACCATCCCAGATTAAAGTTGTTGCAAATGGATCCGCACGAGCCTCGTGAATCATTACAATACTATGCAGCAAAAACTATTTTTAAAATGGACAATAATATTTTCTTGAGCTCCAAATCAGCACATTGCTGAATAGTAATCATATTTCAAAATATTTTCTAAATAAATGCATCCTTGGTGAACATCGTATAAATTCTAAAAATGAAATGTTATTTTATATAAATGAATAGCATTACCTGTCATTCCCCAGCCAGTGATGACACACGATGCAGGTCTCTTGCCCCACTTGCTGCCAGGTGCAGGCAGACAGGCAGCGTTAGTATGAGGGTTAAAGGACACACACTTCCCCTCAGAGCCCTTCAGTCGTATCAGAGCCACGTCGTGCTCCCAGCTCTCTGTTCTGTACTTCCTGTGCACTTCTATGCGCTCTGGAGAGAGGACGCGTTCAAAATCATCCTGCTCCTTCGTGTGGTAATCCCCGAGCTTCACCACGTACCGTGAAGCATCACTTCCAAACCTGTAGAATCAAGACATTCATTCATATTAGAGATGATGCACTACCATTTCAATCATTCCACTGCTAATCTCATTTTAATTAAGTGTTACTTTAGTGTTGATTTACAGAAGCTGTCTCATGTTAATCATTATAAATCTGAACACGACTGCTGCTTCATTACAGAGCAATCATTTGTACACATAAATACATACACTAACGTTCAAAATTGTGGGGTTGATTTGATTTTTAAAAATATTTTACACTCAGGGGCCCGAGGCTTTTTTATATTATTCAATTAAAAATCTAGAACACAGACATGGGTAATATTGTGAAATATTAAACTGATTTCTATTTTAATATATTTTAAAATGTAATTCATCCCTATGATGACAAAGCAAAATATTCAGCATCACTCTTGACACGTGATCTTTCATAAATCATACTAATATATTAATCTGGTGCTGAAGAAACATTTCTTACTAGGAATTTTTATTAATATCTAACTTTTTAACATTAAAAAATATTAATGTCTTTCCTGACAGTTTTGGTCCATTGAATTTTGATGAATAAATGTATCAATTTTTTTTAAATAAATAGATAAATAAATAACTGACCCCATACAGTAGTTATGTATACAAATTAATAAAAGCAAAATAAAATTCTAAATAAAAGTAAATGTATTTGTGCTAGATGCCATCTGGAAGACATATGAAGACATATTTTTGCGCTGTCTGTCGTTTCCATTAAATCAAAATCAGTAATAAATGATCATGGAGTCAGATTTGGCGGTTGAGGAGCCTGGGCGTAGCGGCTAATAGCACTGATGTCCAGCAGGTGTCTCTCTTACCGTTTGAAGCAGTGCGCTGCAGTGAGCAGCCAGCAGGAGTTTATGAGAGTGGCTCCACACAGAGGCTGATTCCCTTTAGATTGAGATCTGAGCCACAGGGACGCCTGCCAGGGCCAATCACCCCTGCAGGGTATACATATGTGCACAAACACACACACGCACACACAAAAAACACAAACACAATACACAAAACACAATAGATGAGGTGGAAGAAATAGAAAATCTGATTTATCTGCATGGAAAAGTACAGTGCCAACATTGGATTTAACAATCAAAGAACTTATAAACAATAAAACGCATAAACTTACAGCATGTACATTTATAGATACTTAATACAAAAGTCCCTTATAGTCTTTGTTAATACTTAATTTTAGCTTAATATTCAGAAACAACTTGAAACAAACAGGCTATTTCTAGATTGGTTTCCACACAAAATCTAAAAACAGGGTCTGGCATGATTAAAAAAGCATTTATACACTAATATTAAAGTATTATTTATTGATATTTTTAATTAATTGCCATTTTTTTTTTTTTTTTTTATTAATTATTTTTTATTAACATTTCTTTTATTTTTGGTACTTATTACAGTTTCTTTCCAAGTCAACATGTAACATTTTTTTTTTCATATATTTTAATATATTATTTTACTATATTTCAAATTTATTTCAATGACAAAAACTCTTTTTTTTATAGTTTTAGATTTGGTAAATAATAATAACACTGCTATGGCCTGATTTTGATGTGCAAACTATTTAATTAACCAATGTGCACTGTGAATTATTTTTAAATGAAACATTTTTGATTTTAATGCACTACTTTATGTTTATGTATTTGTAAAAAATATAATTTTTTACATTATTTTTTCTTGTGGAGGCATCTGGAAAGTTGCCAAAAACAAATTTTAGGCATTTTAATAAATTCAGTTGGTGGACCAAGTATACCTCTTAAACTAAGCATGGTCTCTACATTATATGCAATAAACTAAACAGTATCTGAAAAAATGTCCACAACATGTGTTCAATAACTTATTCAACAGCAGTAAAATTTAAATGACTACTTACCTGAGAGATTTATATCCTCCAACAATCCTCTTGCTGCGTCTCTCAGCACCGGCTCTCATACCGCAGGTGTGTGTGCCCACCACTGCTATGTCAGCCTCTGGCTCTGGCAAATAATCACACGCTACACCTGCATCCTGTCCATGCTTACAAGCGTGGCTGTCTTGTCCTTTAGAAGGGCACTCTCCAAGGAACGACTCCTTTCCAGTGCACCTCACGTTGGTCAGATGAATGGTGCCTTTCCCTGCTCCAAAATAACCCATCGGTCGTGCTTTTGACACCCCACTGCCACAAAGAAAAAAAAAATATTCTCCTACTCAGCTATCTGTATACATCATGCCAGATAAATAATAAATCATATTCCACAGTGCTTATTACAGTATGAGATGCTTTTTAACTTTTTACTATTTTGATTTAAAATGGCACAAATGGATCCGTACGTGAATCCGAGCTGCCTGCAGACAACGGCAGCATTGACATCATTCCAGCCATGATCACAAACACTGCCCCACTCTCCGTTAAGAAACACCTCCACTCTACCCTCTTTTCTATTGTCGCCACCTGCCAATCGTATCAGAGGCCCTGAAACCACAGGAAAGCAAGCAAAACAGAACAGAGCTTAGATTTTGTCACTTCAATATCATCGTATTATAATACAGGCAGTTACACGGAGTAAACTGGAAAGCATGATTGATTAAAGAAATTTGGCGTGATTGCAGACTACATTTTATATATATAATGTTAGACAGTGGTTGTCAACAGCAAAGTGTAAAAGGCTTGATGCTGACAAACCACGCTAACCACAGATCTGCCACTGTTCAAAAAAAAACTGCTTTTGTGACAGAGAGGAAATGAATTAGTCAACAGCTTAGAATAAAAATATATGTATAAAATATATATATATATATATATATATATATATAAATGTAATGGAACAATCTGAGAAAAGACAAAAAAATATGAAATAAAAAATACAAAACTAATATGTTTATAAAATATGAAATAAAATACTAAAAAACTAAAATGAAACAAACAACAGTTACAGAAAAAAATAACTGAAATAATAAAAATTTTTAGTTTTTTTAGTCATTATCATCATTATTCATTATTACTATTTAATAATAAATACTAATTTAATAATAATAAATAATTATTAGTATTACATTTACCACATGTAGTAATCATAATAATAAAAATTGCTGTTTAGTTCATTAGTTGTTTATGCAAGCCTTGTTTTTTTGGCTTGAGGCTCTAAAGGAAATGGAAAACCCTAAAGGAAATAGATAAAGATCTGATAAGCACAAATCTGCCATTTGTTTGTAAAAAAGATACAGATGGGTTTGTATAGCTTCTACTCTCCAAGGAAAGCCAATTAATTATTAATAATTATTGAAAAACATATATGCTGCTTGTTATTATTAAGTGTGTGTGTATGTATCAGTAATAGGTATGGTTTTTCTTTCTGTTCAGTGGGCTGTGGATGCAATAACAGAACACACAACACAAGGAGGAAGAAGCACATTCACAACCGAGTCATTAAGGTAAGTAAAACATCACAAAATAACAACAAAAGCAAACTGTGAATATCTGAAATGATACTGTACTTTATTTCCACAGGATTTCACCCCCAAAAAGATGAATGTTTCCTGCAAAATTGACTACACGGTGCTAAACGGCACAGAGAAGGTGGCTATTGGCACCATCTGTCTGGTGATCGCACCTCTCAGCCTCCTGGTCAATGTGCTCGTTCTGGTTGTCATAGCCTGCTCTAGGAACCTGCAGAGACATCCATCGTACCTGTTCATGGGCAGCTTGGCATTGGCTGACACCATCGCATGCTGCTGTTTCACCATCAACTTCCTGGATTTCCACCTTTCTAAACCGAATGACTCCTTTATGAAAACAGAGTATCTGCTTAAGCTGGGTGGCGTGACCATGGCGTTTACAGGATCGGTTGGAAGTCTGCTCGTGATGGCAGCTGACCGCTATCACGCCATTTACAAGGCTTCCACCTACAGGGTCCTGCTCACACGTAAAAGAGCCTTGCTGGGTATTGTGACATTATGGCTTGTGGCTGCCCTCATTTCCTTCCTTCCTTTAATGGGCTGGAGTTGTGAGACTTGTCTATCATGCTCCCATCTGTTTCCGTATGTGAATCGTTACTACCTGGCCTTCTTTGCTAGTCTTGTATTGGTGGTGATCATCCTCATACTGGTCACCTATGCTCTAATAGTTTGGTGGGCTCACAAACACGAAGCCAAAATGTCCGCTGAACATCCAGAGCTAGCACGCATGCGTGTGGACATCCATTTGGCAAAGACTTTTGGCTGTGTTATGTTGATTCTGTTAGTGTGTTGGCTGCCTGTCCTTTCCTTTATGATGACAGATGTAGTTATGACAGAGCTTTCAAAATCACAAAAAAGGGCATTCGCCTTTTGCAGTACACTATGTCTGCTGAACTCAGGCATCAACCCATTGCTATACACCCTGCGCTGTCGTGAGCTACGTGTAGCACTTAAATCATTAGTAGATGGTTTGAGGAGATGCAAGGGCTGTAGTTCACCAGCTAGTAACTAACACTAATGCTTAATTAACAGAATGTTAGCTCCTCTTAATGTTGGTTTCTAAACAACAACAGCTTTGTCAATTAATAGTCTTTTATTTTCAGTTATCACGTCTTACATTTTTTGTTAGTTTGTTAATTAAAAGACTATTTTTGATACTTCTCGTCTCCAGCATTTCATTCCCCGGCACGACACCATAATATTTTTTAGCATACAAAAAACAACTTTTTAATATTGAATAAAATGATGAATTCTTACATGCTTTATCATCCTTCATCACTTAGATACACATTATAACAATATAGAAACTATAACTACACACAGCCTCACACATATTGATGAATCTTGCTATTTGAACCATAAGATTTCAAACACACCTATTCAAACATACTCAAAATGTCACAGACTGGGAGCAAAAAGAGTAGTGATATTATAAGATAATGGAGTTTAGATTGGAATCGTGTTTGTTTGGGTGGGGGAAAAAATCATGTTTCTCTAATGTTACACCATCAAATGTCAAAGGTAGCATTGCGGATGCCAAGGGCAACACAATACTTTATTGAAATTCAAATGAAAGTTTTTATCAATAAAAGCAAGCGCTTGGGAAACTACAATGGCTGTGTTTATTCCTGGCCTCTGTCAACAAGTGACATTTAGATCCCCTCTGAATTTCTGAAAGGGTCAAAATGGTGCTCACACAAAGAAGTCTATCAGCAAAATGTATCTGAGCCTCACACAAAGCCTTGCTCACACACACACACTGACGCATTTGTTAGTGTGTGTTGTAGATAACTTACCAGTACTTTCTGGAGCCAGTGGGACCTCATTGTTTTCTACCCTGTGGCAGCGTATTCCAACATCTTCACTATGAGAGCAATCGTGTCGACCCCACACACTATGTTTACACTCCAGCAAAGAGCTCTCGCTCCCCTCACACTCCACATCGTCCAGCAGAATCAGCCCTGCACCTTCTCCAAACGCACCAGCGGGGGCGACCTCTGCACCACCCCTACGTGAACACACACACACTCATGATAAATTCCCAATAACATAACGCCACTTTGAATTCACCTGCAAAATACTTAATGTATACATATAGATGCATAGAGACACTTGCACACCCACATTGGGCACTACTATTGTGTAGGACACTTCTATGTGAATTTAATTACTAAATCCCTGCAGCCAGTTCCAAAACATACCTCTTTTAAGTTACATACTTAAGGGCTTTGTAATAACCAGATACTAATATACTGAAAGTTATAAAAACATGTTATAGAAACATGGGTCACATACCACTGTAAGGAGTGTGTACTTTAAATTAAAAGTAAATTAAAAGTCCCGTAAATGATCACTTCATGCATTTACGGAACAGAAGTCACTCCTGCTTTTATCTGGACTTGCACCGAAATATATTTCTGACCTTCTTACTCCTTACACCCCTCAAAGTGCGCTCGGGTCAAGTGGTCAGCATTTCTTAACTGTCCCACGTTGTCGCTGCAAAACTAAGGGTGGCTGGGTTTTTTCAACTGCAGCTCCCAAACTTTGGAACAGTTTGCCTGAAAAAGTGAGATTTGCTCCTTCGCTAGCTAGTTTTAAATTGATTCTTAAATCTTATCTATTTTCACTAGCTTTCGATTAATGTTATTTTAAGGCCTTGATGTTAATTTGTTCTTATCTTATTCTATTATCTTTTATTGGATTTGTGCTTCTTTTATGTTGTCAAATCTGTATTTTGTTATATAGCACTTTGGTGCAACTCTGTTGCTTTTAAATGTGCTTTAGAAATACATTTTCACTTGACTTGACTTTTGTAACTATAGCATTATTTAATTGCCTTGCGGGAGTGAAAAATAATTTATCTGCCATTTTTTATCTAAAGACTCTTTTTGTCAGTCAACTTTTAAGTGTCTTGTAATGGATTTTCTTTTTAAATGAGTATTCATGTTGTGTGCAACACATCTTTAAGTGAGTGAAAGTACCTTCCAAAGTTTTAAATCTGAAAGAGCACTGTGTAACCAGTCTCATATCAAAACTTCTTTCACTGTTAATTTCTTGCTTCTCACATACAGACAAAGACGCATTTCAAACACGTAATTTTTTTTTTTTCAGACATGTCATTAATAATTTGTTGTTCAGTTCAGTTCTGTACACACTGCACAGAATGTATGTAAATGTGGTCATCACAATTTGTATTTTTTAGGTAGTTAATGCAGTGGTCGAATGCAGGTGTCACTCCTGTATTTTAGTGAATGGTGTGACTCAAGGCTCAACTATTTAAATTTGATTTAAGTACATCATTGCTCAATTTTAAGTAATACAGCTGCTATATATACACACAACTACTGGCAGGATGAAAGAATAGCACCTGAATCCCAGCTGTCTGCAGACCACCTGTGCATGCTGCTCCGTCCAGCTGTCATCACACACTGTGCCCCAGTCCCCGGAGTGATATACTTCCAGACGACCTTCCCATGGGTTATCACCGTCTACCAGTCTCACCACACCATCTGAATGCATATACAAACACAAACTATATACAAACATTTCCTCTCACAGTTTCTCTATTGCCAATGGAAGTAATAACTGAAACAAAGTTTTATGTAATCCTGAAATGGTTTATTTGCTAAAGAACCCTGTTTGCTGTAAATCCCATTTACATGACTACTTACCAGATAAATAATAAGTGGACATGAAAAATGTATTTGAGTCAAAATAATTTTTTAATGTGAGAACAGCGATACATAATGTAGAAAACTGTTTGCTAGGGAAAACTAGGTTTGTTAGGATAAACTGCACCGAATATAATTAAAAAGACCGATCAGAATCAGGTATTCCAGTGAAGGCTGTAATGTTTGTATGTGTGTGTCTATAAATGAGACCTGTATAGGGATTGCATGACACCCCAGCATCTTCCATATGGTCACAGTTGTGTTGTTCCCATCCGCTGTGACGGCACTCATCCAGAGAGAGCTCATTGCCTGTGCACTGTACTGCATCCAATTGGATCGGCCCACTGCCCTGCCCGAAATGAGCCCATGACCAGGCTTTAGGGATCCCCCTGGACACACACACAAGATATAAGAGCCCTGCAAAGTTGACTTCTGTCATCTTAAGTAAGACTCAACCCCAAAGACAGCAAATGTGCTCAGCTCTAAAGGTACAGCAAACAACATTGGGAATAGGGGAAAATCAATAATTCACAGGAAACAAAGAAGGAAATTTTCCCACCAGTCATTGCACATCACCATTGAACAACAAGGAGCTTAACTAAAACAAATTCAGCAAAATTAGTTGAGAATCCAGCATTTGTCAAGTGAAGCAAATTTAAACCCAGTTTTAGTTTTTGAGTCTGGCTTGCATCATTTCCTGATCCTATTCTACATCATATCTCTTGTCTTTACTGTAAAATTAACCTTACCTTAGATTGAAAAATGCTTTAGAAGTGTTCATGTTAACTCGCGCAATGTAAAAAAACAGAACCTTAATGTAAAGTGTTTTTTTAATCATAATTTAATATTGAATGTCAGTTTGATGTTTTGACAATAATTTTAATTCAATTTTAATATATTTCAAGTTAAATGTCTTATTACATCTGCTGTGTACACCAAAATATCTTTTAATTAATTAATTTTTGTATTAGAATGAAATACATTTATTTCATGCTAAGTATACTACAAATACATTTGCATATTTATATACTTGTACTTTCAGTATATTAAACTGGTATACCTAAAGTCTGCTAAATTAATTTTGTACTTAATGCACATTAAATGTGCCAAACTAAACATAATATTTACTATACTAAGCATATATGATTGTGTTAACTGATTGCTTCAAAGACCATATGATTCTCATTAACACTGGCAGTAAAACACATTTTAGGCTTAATATTAAGAAATGTGCATACTAGTATAAGTACTAGTTTAATTATAATTTTTCCATCAGTCAGCAACATGTCAGTAAATATGTTATTTAAACAATACTTAGTATGAGATCAATGCATTACTTTTTCACTTAGGTACATATGCAAATTAATACAATAATCTGATAGAGTACGAAAATCCTCTTGTTGCACCTACGGTATCTCTGGTCAAGATGCCAGTGTAACATCCCTGCTCTTTTTTACAAAAAAACGCAACTGGGATTTTTACAGACCCCAGACAGTCATAACCTTAATTCAACATCTTATCAAAAAGACTGTTCCCATCACTGTTCTGGGACATTAAGAGCAACACGGAGCTCAGGGTGAGCAGCATCAGCTGGCCTCACCAACACCTCTTCAGCAGCAGCCTTAATCTTCCCAAACTTCCCATGTGGTCTCCCATCCAGGTGCCGACCAGCCTTAACCCTGCTTAGCTTCAGTGGGAATTCAAGTGGCCCTGAGAAGCACTGAGTACAGTATCACACAAATAATGCTTCTTACAACACTTTCAGTTTGAAAGCTAACATGCTTTAACTATAACCGACAAACACGTCATTCAGTTGCTTTAATGCTGCAGTAACTGAAGTCGTGCATATCATCTCTGCAGCAGCGGCGCAAGGCTGCACTCATGTGCCATCTCACAGTCTTTATTCTCTATGACTGCTACAACAACATGATGGAGATGGTGTATAAGAGCAAAAAGTACAACCGCACAAAATAAATAATTCAATCCTCCTCTCATAGAGATAAGAGCACTCAGGGATGAAAATACCTCATAAGAAACAACTGATGTGCTACTGATTCTTTAAAACTGTGCCAAGATATTTGCAAAAGGCGGGAGTTAAAAGTATGATGTATTACTCTAAAACCATCCACAGTATATTTATGACCGGTTGTGTATGATGAGTATTTGAGGTCTTATTTCTTCTTTGGACTCACCCCAGGCCGAGCTGCCTGCAGACCACCTCAGCATCCATGTCATCCCACTGATCATCGCAAATGGTCCCCCAGCGCCCATCATGGAAGACCTCAACTCGTCCCTCAAAGTCCTCCTCCCCACCAACCAACCGCAGTGGCGGTCCATTACCTGAGCAGGCAAACCAGGAATCATGACCCAAAGCCACAAACACATCAATAAATGCAGTGACACCCAAAATGATCTGCATGCAATACTCTCTCTCTGTGTGAAATAATCCATTGGTTCTTAACTAGGGGGTTGCGGGTCTTCTCTTATAGGACCGTAGATGGCAGTGAAAAAAATTATGCTAAACACAACTACCCATTTAATGATGTAGAGTCAGGATAAAATATCTGAACTTTTAGGTAAAAAAAAGTAAAGAAAAGTAAAGAAAAATACAATATATATGTGTGTGTGTATATATATATATATATATATATACACACACATATATATTGTATTTTTCTTTACTTTTCTTTACTTTTATATATATATATATGTACTGTATATACTGTATGTACACACATATACTATGGTATAAGTAAAACATTTTTTATTATTTTATTTATTATTTATATTCAACAATATAAATGGCTTTAAATTAATCAAAACTCAAAGTAAATAAATTTATAAAACTACAAAAGTTTTTTTTAATTTCCATTACAAATAAATACTGTTCTTTTAAAATGTATAGTTATCAAAAACTGAATCAAAGCAGAATCATTAACAATAATAACAGTAAATGTTTCTTGAGCAGCAAAGCAGCATAGTAGAATGTTTTCTGAAGGATTAAGGACACTGAAGACTGGGGTTTGGAGATTTTCATCACAGGAATAAATTACTTGTTTAAAGTATATTCAAATATGTCAGTTATATGCAGATGACACAGTCATTTATGTATCTGCACAGACTCCAAGCTTAGCTGCAGATATATTAACAAACAAAAAGACTGGTGTGTCACAGTGGCTAAACAAAAACTGTTTGCCCCTGAATTGTACAAAATGTGTTTTTCAATTAGATGGAAGGAAATGAGTGGTTAATTAAGATCAATTAAAAGGCAATTAAAAGAGTTAATAATTTTAAATATTTTTATTTTAGATTCTCTTTTGAAATATGCGTGTTAATAGGCTGTGTAGAACCATCAGAACAAACCTGAAGTGTTTTTACATGATTACACCATATATACAGTGCCCTCCACTAATATTGGCTACCTTCTGAGCAAAAGTGGAAATAAATCTGCATTGTTTATCCTTTTGATCTTTCGTTTAAAAAAAATTACAAATTTCTAACCTAAATGGGGAGTAAAACTCAAGATGAAATAAAAGTTTTTCTCCAATACATGTTGGCCACAATTATTAGCACCCAATTTTTGCCAATTATATGTCCTTTCCCCAAGATAACAGCTTGGAGTTTTCTCCTGTAATGCCTGAGGAGTTTGGAGAACACCTGATAAGAGAACACCTTCATCCAAAATCACTCCAGACCCTTTAGATTACCAGCTCCATGTTGGTTGTCCTCTTTAGTTCACCTCACTCAGGTTCATGTCACAGGACATGGCAAAAGCTTCATTTTGTGCTCAGTGACTAATTCTTGTGTTTATTTTTATGTTTGTTTTGGATTATTGTCTCAGTGGAAGACCCAACCATGGCCCATTATTAGATTTCTAATAAAGTCAGTCAGTTTTAGATTTGTTATCTGTTTTTGGTATTTGATAGAATCCATGATGTCGTGTGTCTAAACAAGATGTCCAGGACCTCCATCTGAAATATCAAAACATCAAAATACAGCAGTATATTTCTTTATACACATGGAGTACTTTTTATCCCTTTGTTCGCCAAAACCATCTTAATTGATTGATTTTTTTAGTTTCATCTGATCATAGAAGCCAGTCCCATTTGTAGTTCCAGTCCTGTCTGACAACTATATTCTAAACTGAACTATGTTCAGTTGGATATGTTTTTGGATGAACAAGGAGAGTTTTTTTGAAACCCTTCCAAACAACATGTGCTGATGTAGTGGCTGTTTAAATATATATATATTTTTTAAAGGTTTTCTGACGCTGAGACTCCAGCTGTGGTTTTTGAAGAGTCTTCAGCCATTCAAACTCTCTCCGTGTATTAGGATGATAGAGACACACGTCCTCTTCCTGGCAGTTTCCTAACATTGTGTGTTGATTAGAAATTCTTCATTATTTCCCTGATGGTGGAAATGGAAATTTTCATAGCTCTAGCTCTTTTCTTAAAGCCACTTCACTAATTTGTGAAGCTCAGTTATCTTTTGCAGCATATAAGAAATATATT
>JAUYWG010000046.1:14485588-14505866 GCA_034779775.1 Enteromius afrohamiltoni | reverse complement strand
AGCTCTTTTCTTAAAGCCACTTCACTAATTTGTGAAGCTCAGTTATCTTTTGCAGCATATAAGAAATATATTCTTTGGGTTTTCTCGTTGTTATGGATGATTAAGGGATTTTGGGCTTTGTTTTCCCTCCTATATAAATTTCTGTGAAACAGGAAGCCAGGGCTGGATGTTTTCATGTTAATAATCACCCTGGAGTGCTCCAAATTGGGAATATACTTCAGAGATATTTGTATAAAAAAAAAAAAAAAGGTTATTGCGACTTTTTATCTCACAATTTTGACTTTTTTTCTCAGAATTGTGAGTTATGAGTTGTGAGTTTTTTTCTCTTCATTTGCGACACTTTCTTTCTGGCAAAGCATCATCGGAAACCACGAGATGTGATTCAATGATTGGGTCATTGTTCGTTTTGTATGCTTCAAGCCAGATAATTTTTCTGGAGAACCCATCAGTGCATCCATTTATACATATTCCGTAAGGTTTTAAGTTATCATATCTGTCAATATGCCACACATAGTTTGGCCCGCGACTGTTATACATGCATCGACATAGACGGCCGCGAGCACGCAGATCAACTCCTCGTCCATCCCTCAATTGCATCAACTGACGGACAGTTTCTCTGTCTGTAATAATCTCAGACAGCCAACAGCTGATCTATAAAACGTGCCACTTCAGCCTCATCTGTTTTATTATGTCTTCGTCACAAATGATTCCTGCATAACGTTCTCTCAAGAGGCCGTAAATTAAGCTTTATGTTCTGTGACTCCTCTAGTAAAATTAAGATTTCTCTGTTAGTGAAACCGCGCCCAAAATAATCTATGAAGATTCTATATTTTCCATGGTTACAGGCTATAGAATACGTATCCTTCAGTCTGTGGACACATCTTGTCTGTGACATCTCAGTAACACTGAAAAATCTCACAATTCTGACTTTATAACTCGCAATTCTGAGAAAAAAAGTCACAATAATCTCTTTTTATTATTTATACAGTGTAAATAATAAAATGTAATACAATAATATGGAATTGGGCTTCCATACAATTGTATACACAATCCACATTTTCTGAAAAACAGAAAAAAATGGTACAAACTAAAGCATAAAACCATGCACTAAAATCAGATATATTCTCAGCTGGTAATATTTCATATATGATAATAATAATTTATATCAGGAACACATTTTTCAGTTCAAGGACTATTATACATCATTTGCTGTCCTGGTAACCCAGCACAGTGCACATCTGTCCGTGTGTCCTCAGACTGTGTCTTCAATAAAGCTCTCAGCGGGCAATCATGAGTTCAGACACCATTGATTTGCTTTCCAACCTCTTTTCTTGTTTTTTCCCCCTTTATTCCTTTCTACAAAAGAAAGTATGGCTCCTTTGATTCCACCAAAGAAAGTATAAGCCCCCACTGAAATGTTTCATTAAAATTTCTAATCTCAGCAAGCACCAATTTAATAAGTCAATATGAATGGACAAAGAAGCAGCAATAACGGCAATTCAAAGATAACATAACCATCCTCATGATGTTCCATCACACACCCTGCGGTTTTAGTATTCATGTAGATCAGACATACTCAAATGATGAAGCTCGAGGGCCACTTTTAGAAAATGCAGGGTGACCAGGGAATACATAATAATCATTATTTTCAATAATATGGCTTTAGAGTAAAATGTGCAGAAACCAACAATTTTTCATAATTATATCACAGCATAAAGAAAATATTAGAAATATCATAACGTCACAGGTCATGAGCAGATCCAGACACTTTTTTAGATCTTCTACACTGTTTTGGAGGGCAAAAAAACAGTAGCCCAGTAGTGCACAACACAATATAGGACTAATTCCATTGTGTTGCACTAATTTGTTGTGTTATTGCATGTTTCAAGTGTCTTGTACTAATTTCATTGTGCTGAGGTTTGTTTGCATTGTGTTAATTTTGTTGTGTTGTGGCTTGTTCCCATTGTGTAGTGGAGATTTTGTTGGGTTGTGTACAACTGGGCCACTGTAAAAATCTGTAAAACTGATTTGAATAGTCCACTTGAATAGTCAATTGAATAGAGCTGAAAATAGCCCACCTTTTTATCGGTAGCTGAAAGCATAATTGTTTATAGAATTTTATCAATCAATATAAAAAAAAATTGATACTGTAACAATTTACATGAGGATTATACAAAAAAAAAAAACTAAAAAGCTAAAACTGCAACTAAATGTAATTTAATTAGCTGGTTTTACACCCGGTCTGCACTGCAAGCAAGCAACAAAGTGCAGCACGACACATCATGAAAAAACAAGATGCTCACATTAGAAGCACTTGTAGACGGCTTTGTTGATTATAATGGGAGCAATCTTGGTTGCGTATTGCGGCGTTCACTTAGGATGCAGACACAGAGGCGGAAAATGAAATCTCAGAACCAGACTTTAAATAACCCTGATGATCTTTGCATGCTATTTACAAGCACTTTTTCAGTTTCACTGCAGCTCCATGGTTTTGCGAGGGCATCTAGATGCAGGGGTGTTTATTTCTCTTGTCACTTAAAAGGTCATTACCTTCACTCTCACAGAAAGCACACTGACCTTCAGGTGGTGCGCACACCACTCCGGCCTCGTTTCCATGGTTACAGTCACTCGTAACAAACTTCCTGCTCCTGCACTCCAGCAGGGATTTCTCATCACCACGGCAGCCAAGGCGGGCGTAGTGAAAAAGCCCGGAGCCGGGGCCAAAATATGAGTGCTGAAGAGCCGTGCCAATCTCACTACAACGAATGGAAAGAAATATTAAGAAGTCATCTCCACTGTTCAGAGTCGTGAGGCTTTCTTCCACCCACTTTTAGATGGTTTAACAAAGGCAAAATGAAAAATAGATATAGTAAAAATTAAGACACTGTGAATTTCATACTGAAGTGATCTGATACCCACATATCGTCAAATAAAGCAAGGCTGAATTTTATTACATTACTAATTATTCAAATGATTTTCAAATAGAAATATAATTCAAACATCGCCTTGTGCATCATTCACATTCTCTTTAATTAACTGTCCTAAATTAATATGTTAAATTGACAGCCCTAATAAGAAATAACCACACCTCAGTCCAAGCTGTCGGCAAACCACACTGGCATCATGGTCTGTCCAGTGTGTGTCACAAACCGACCCCCACTGGCCATTCAGGTAGACCTCCAGTCGGCCACTCTTTGAGGATGAACCTCCTGCTAACCTTACTGCTCCTGAAACAAGTGAGAGATAAATACATTATTATTATTATTATGCAGTATATTAAGCTGCTGTTCTAGGGAGTTCAGGGTGGTTACTTGCAGCACTTGCTCAAGAGACCACATCTAAGAAAGCTCATTTACAATAGCATTCTCATCTCCTAACTTTCTTCTAAATTTAAATATAAAGTCAACTATAAAATCTTACCGAAGAGACAAGGCTAGTTTATTCTTTTCTGTGAAGGTAGGCAAAACTGTGGTTTGTATATACTGTATTTTATTTATAAATCTAACCAAAATAGCATTGTTCATTCAGTTTTTATAGAATTTTGCTGTCAAATGATTTAAATTGCATACAGAATAAAAGTGTTTGTTTGCATAATATACACAGCACACATACATATGCTATGCAATAAAAATCTTTTTATTTTGGATGTGATTAATCCCGATTAATAATCGATTGACAGCATTAAATTTGATCTTTCTGAGAACTAAATTTGAACATGGAAATTTACAGTATATCTTCTTTATAGAGATATAAAAGTTTATAACTGATGCAATCAGTTTTTTTTCAGGTCGTTAGCATAAGCTCCTAAAATCCACAAAAAAAAAAAAAGAGGCAAATTATGATCAAAAACTTTGTTCTTATCAACTTATTTGTGCCTCCAATCCCAGCCCTAAACCTAACAGTAATATGTGATCGGTTGATAACAGGAACAGGATGTTGATCCAGGAGCATGTCCTACTTAGCAAAGTCACCCTTTGTCTCAACTGCAAGCAAAGATGCATTTTGCACAAATTTCTTGCTTTTCTGAGTTTTCTGAGATATACAGTATTCACAATATTCTTTACAAGAATGTCAACCATTGATTTCTAAATATAAAGCTGATGAAAAACAACATTTTTCCAAGAGACTGAAAGCAAAGTAGGGCAACAGTACACAAAGAGGTATTAAAACACATATTTATCATCTGAAGACTATTCCAACATCTAAGGCTGTCATCCCACTAGCTGATTTTCAGTCATAAGCACTTGTGTTTCTCTCTGCGGGAAGCGTTAACAGCCCCAGAGATTCAACTCCCTGATGAGTTAATGGATCTGACCCAAACTTTTTTCTCAGCAGACGCAAAGCTGCATATTGCAAACAATGACTTTTTTTTTAATGAAGCTGTGGATGAATATTCTGAAGCAAAACCTGAAAGGATTCATGCGGAAGAAGTGAAATGCTGTTTCTTCTGTTGTTATTTCAGCGAGTTTCACATTGATTTGCCAAAGCAATCTATAACAGGAAACTGTAGTGATTGTTGTGATTAAAAAAAAAATGTAGTACAATAATAACTTGTTTTGTTCACAGCAGTACTCACCTTGGTGGCAGTCACAGTAGGCCCAGCCAATGGCTCCTGAGCTCTGTCTGAAAAAGCACCATGGGTTTGACTCACGGTCAGGATTTCGACAAAAATTGTGCTCTCCAAGACCCCTGCCTGGATACTGCTGCACGTAATCTGGGAATTCAGTCCACTTTAGACAGGGTGAACCTGAGTCGGTCTGAGAAACTGTGCCATTGTAATAACCCAGTTCGGTGAAGCCCTCGGAGCAGGACAGGGGGACTGAGGAGAAAAAAAAAATATTTTATGCTGTGCACAAATCCGATTTAGTTTTTAAATCTCATCTTTAAGGCTGACTGTTCAGACTTGCATTTATTCAGACAATATAGTCAATTTCCAGTGATTCTACATAATATGAGAGTCAGCATGTTGCCAAAAGAACTTCTCAGTCAACAACCAAAAAGTAGTGTTGGAGAAAAAAAATGACAGAAAAGGGAAAATGTAGTCTCTGCTTATGCCCATCATGACATCTTGCTGTAATGCTGTAAGTGTATGCAAGACACATCAGGTTCAAAATAATGCATGAGTGACAATTTGATGCATTTAAAAAGAAATGTATTCAATACCACAGATTACACTCATTCACTACTCACAATAATATGACTGTTACATATTTTAGGAGCATTTAAAGTGATAGAACATGTTGTCCCTACTTGAGGTTGGAGTGAGCAAAATGAGCATCTCTGTAAATTTCAAACTTCTACTGAAAAGATTAATTACCCCAAGCCTTTAATTGACTTAGCTAAAACATTCAAATAGTGAACTTCGTAATAAAAAAATACTTGACATTCTGTCATAAACAATAATCTAAAAAAAAAAAAAAAAGGAGTAAACAGATATTTCTTGTCTGCCTGAACAAAGGCACAGTAACAAAACGTGCTGCCAGGAAAAAAAAAACCCCCAAAACATTTCAATATGAAAAGCTTTCTGTTGGTCATCTATTTTGTAAGTTTTGTGACATTTGAAGAAGGAACTCTTAATAGTCGGCATAAATGCAAAAAAAGTTTTACTTTTATTTCCAGTATCACTCACTATCTACCAAAATCCTTCCTAAAATCCCTTTTTGCTGGTAGTCCAAAATAATAATCCCTGGTGTTAAATAATGATGCTGGTATTTTAAACCAAAAACTGCTGGAGAACGATTATGTCACTATCATGCAGCTTTTTTAAGATAAATAGGAAGAGAAGCATTTTTGCTCAGAACAGTGGAGTCCATCTCTTTGTTTACTTTGTGGCTTATTATTTTGAGTCATTTTGTCCACGGTGGTACACAGCCCTCTCACAGCGTATTGATGAACTGATCTATCACCTTTGTGGATCAGAAATTTCAATGCTTTCAATGCTATTCACATAAGGAGCATCACTAATTTTACTGTGGTGACACAACATGCCATTATGTTTAAATGAAATATAATCACTTCTCATGAAGGACAAGAACATGGTTTTCTCTTCAATGACATACCAATAGGCTAATTATTCATTCTTTATTGTTTACCAAATTAGAAATTTTTTCAAGCAGACATATTTATTTCTATAAATAAATTGATATTAATCTTTAGAACTACTAAGTACTACGTGATTTAGTAAGAAGCATTGAGTGATTTTACTTTACTTTTACTTTTTAAGCATTGCTGTGATCCCTTTAAAATCATCCCTCCGTAACATGAAAATATCAATAGATTTTCATCATAGTTTTTGTCATTTCAAATTAGTTTTCATTCGTTATCGTCTCATTTTCATCTGTGACGAACATTTTGTCGAATATTATTCGTCAACGAAATTAACAATGCTTTTCTGCCAGCATCTTGTATCTAACAGCGTCCCTTTTGTTTATCTCTCCGGAACACCCAACTTGGCCGCTACATCTCCTCCAAAGCCACAAGCACTGATTCCTCACAGCCCTGGGCAGGAGAGTTAAAAGAGAGAGAAAGTGGACATCTGGATCCCTCTTTCAGCCTTATTTTCCAGCATAAAGGACGGGGGATTAGACAAGGCTGCGCTCTAAGCAGGTGCTGAGAAGCCAAGATGAGCAGCCAATAAAGCGGCAGGGAGCCGAACTCTCACTGACCTGCCCTACTTGAGACTCACCAACAAGAACTACACCACCCGTACAGGATTTAAAGGCCTATTTTTTGTCAATTTGCACCTCATATTAAAGAAAAGTTGTGGTTTCTACCCAGATAATAGAAAATGCTCTCAGAACTCTGACTTCTGTCAAAGTAATGAACAAGCTTTATTCCAGTAACAATAAAGGAAACATATTATTCCCCTTTTTACAATCTGTAATATATTGCATAATATGTCCCCAGGATGTGTCTGTGACGTTTCTGCTCAAAATGCCTCACAGATCATTTATTATATAATTCTGATAATTATTATATTTTGAGTGGAAGCAGATTTTCGTGCCTGTCTTTTTATATGCAAATGAGCTGCTACTCCCCGCCCCCTTTTCCTGAATACATCTGCACCATTACAGCTCAAACCTGCTAAAAACTTCTGTTTTGTTTCTGATTGTCATGTTTATCCTGCTGAAATCAAGTGTTAAACTATATTACTTTAAACTTCTAATATGTTACAGCTTTTTTGAGTGCACACATCTGAAGGACACAAATAGAAAGTGGCTGTCAAAAGCATTCGAGTACTAATAAACTAGTAAACTGATTTCTCATTCACACACAAGTTTACATAAAAAACACACAAGTTAACGTTAACGTTACAAAAACAGTCGGTTAATTATATCTGTGGCGGTAAACAGCTGGGAAATAAATTGCATTGTATTAGATCTATGTGGCAGCAGCAATATATAATGATAGTATATATAGTAAACAAATCAATAAATACACTGCTCTTTTGTCTCCTCTGAGGCTCTAGCATGTTTTCCTCAAACTTTCTCCATGGCATTTGAACTGGTACACTGTAGTCTCTTACAAAATTACAGATTTAGGGGTGGTATTATTGTAATGAGATCCATCTGTATTGTCACTAAGGGAGCGAGATCAGACACACACGTTTTTGTTTAAACGTTGTTTGAACCCAACGTTATGTGTCAAATATGGACTACCCTAGCTGCTAGTTTACATTTTTTTTATTCAACTTTCAACCCAAAAGTTAGGTTAGTCCATATTTGATCTAAAATTTGAGTTGAAACAACACAAAATAAACCAGGATTAGGTCATAGTTCAATTAGGACATTTAAGTCATTTTTATAAACGCACATTTGAAAAAAACATTACTTCTGTGCATCTTAAGACAAAACAAAACCACTGACATGTTTTAAGATCAGTCAGTGCAAGTTTATTTGAGTTTAAACAGCTCAGATTTATATTTTAGTCTAGGACTAGGTTTAAGCCTAGTCTGTGAAACCGGGGGTTTGCACTTTTTCCCAATTATTATTTTCTAACACAATACCACACAAAACCTCTTGTTTTAAACCAAAAAGTACATTTGATTGACAGATTATGTAGTCCAAATAGGAGGTTCTTTTTGCATCAGTTTAAAATTTAGTTTACACTACAAAGATCACATGCACACTTTGGACCTCTGAATGTGAAGAACACCTCCGAATATGAAGAGTATAAGGAACCACAGAGTACGAAACTAAAATTATCACAAGGCTTTATTCACAGATAGACATCTGCTATGGCTAGCAATTATACTGTCACTTACAACAAGTCCCAGCAGGTACGAACTGACAAGCTTCCAGTGACAAGTAATTTGTCTGTCCAAACTGAAAGAAAAATGTCTGTGTGACATGGCACAATCACAGCCAAATTGAGTACATTTTAGGTTTAATATAGACCAGGATTTTCTAAACAATGAGATTTAACTTTCAGAAGGGCTACTGAACAACGCAAAATAAATAAATAAATTCTTTATACAGCTATTATTTTCACAATGCATCATGTTCATAGAAGAGTTTATTACATCCCCCCCATTGAGCGGCTAAATGCAGCAGTAAAAAAAAAAAAAATCGCTAAGATGATATTTCAGCACATAAGGAAGAAAGAAGACGAAGTGGTGGCACACAATTATGCCTGGATCATACACACAGTAGCTGGATGGAAAATCAGAGCTGATCTTCTTCCAGAATTTAAACTCGATTATGTTAACTCAATTTTGGGGTTGTAGCACTGTGAAAATCAGGATCGAATTGCATTTCTCCCGTAACAACATCATACACGCTGTGAATAGCTAGATAATGTGTCTGAAAGATTATTAGTGGAGCTGTTTGAAACTTTTAAACAGTTTGAACACAACTTTTCTTTGCTAAGGGGTGCTTGAGCATTTTAGCACAGTGCTGATGCATCTCTCGCCGGGTGACTGAACACATGGTGGGGAAGAGAGCAGAACTATGGGAAGCACTCATGAAGAGTTTACATGGTGAGGTCCATATGGACTGTGAAATGCTGCAGACATTGCACAAAAAAGCCTCCGAGAGATGTCAGCAGATTTTCCATGTTTGTCTGCAGTTTTTGAGGAACTCTGTTGTGAGTTGGACCCAAAGACAGTCAGGGAAGGATGGAGAGGCTGTGATCTTTTGCTTCTCATAATCTCTGCAATTCCTTAAGTCCCAGAATCCAGCACTACATGACTCAGCAGAATGTAATTTCTAGCCTGTCACTAGAAAGCCCTGTAGATATGGAGGGTCCTTCACCTTCCATTTGACTTTAAAAACACATCTCTGACAGTAAAAAGAACAGGCTGTTAATCACAGTGACGACTGCCACATCTGCAGTCTCCGTTGTCTGCATACTCATACGACTGCACTTTCTGAGCCAGGCTGTCTGCATTTATGTGATATCAGAAAAACATATATTACCAAGGAACAGTGTGTTCATGCGTGAGTGTGTGTAAGAGCAGCAGCAGATTAATGTCTCCATCTGCAAGCTCAGACAGACCCAGTGCAATCAGGGCAGAGCTGAATTAGACATATTAAAACACGATGACGGAGAGGGCTCTCAGAAAGAGTTGTGCCAACCTCAGGGAAATCGTTTTCTGCGTTTCTGCTTAATTGGATGCATAAAGATGTGTGGGCAGGAAACGCCATAATGCTGTCGATAAAGTGTCTGGAACAAACTGAAAAATATTTCACCCACTGAGAATGACACAGAATAAAAAGCATTTAAACACTTTTTTGCATTCATTTTCATTTTAATTAGTATTTTGTCTCGTTTTACAGTAAAGTATCTTAATGTCCTTTTAAAAAAGATTAATTTTCTTGAGAAGCCAAATCGTATCAGATAATTATGCTGGTTTTCAGAGACTATTTCTTTAATTAAGGATATTTTTCTTATCCCATTAGCAATCTCTTTTTAAGCATAACTCTAATAAAGAATTTATTCTTAAAAAAAAAAGGAAAACAACAATTTTTGAAACATTGTGGTTGGTAAGTTTTGCAATGTTTTTGATACAATTCTCATAAATGCTCACCAAGGCTGCGGTCATTTGATCAAGAATACAGTAATACTGTAAAATAATATTAAAATGTACAATACCTGCTCTGTCTATTTTAATATTTTAAAACATAATTTATTCCTGTGATGACAAAGCTAACTTTTCAGCATCCATTACTCCAGTCTTCATTGTCACATGATTTTTCAGATATCATTGTAATATGCTGAACTGATGCTCTAGACACATTTCTTATTATTATCAATGCTGAAAATAGCTGTTTTATATTTTTGTGGTGATATAATACAAGATAAGATTCCTTGATCTAGTTTATCTTTATTCTTATCTAGTAAATAGAAACTAAACCATAAATCCATTAAACCATAATGAATGATCTTTAATTGTCTGTTTCTATATTGCAGCTTTTGCTGGTTATGGTGCCGTTTTAATGTCATGATCACTGACATTTGATGTTATTGACATCCACTCTGCACAAAAGGTGCCATATTTGATCATGCTTGTTGTTCTTTTTAGAATTATACAGCCCCTGGTCATGATAAACTCCATTATGATTCTTTAAAGACAATTCAGAAAGAAACAACATTACGGGTCTGGAACGGTAAGGATGAGTAAATAATGATAGCATTAACTATCCCTTTAGGACTGGTACAGTACATTTGGCTGACATTTAAATCCTTTCATAAAAGTGAACAGAGGAGATAGACATCTTCTACGTGATGGAATAGTACATTTGGTGATAAAAAGAAGCAGAGAGATATTTAACAGGAACGACAGGAAAGGTCAGGTAATAAAAGAGTGTAAAACAGAGGAGTCAGAGCATCAGGACCCGCACCAGGAGCCTGGAATGCTTACTCAGCAAAGGCTCAGGCATTTCAATCCCATTCCATTACGATGCAAGAAAAAATGGCTGATCCCCAGGTGTTAATGACTCCTACAGTACAACACAGAGAAGGCTGGGGGAAGGGAAACAATGGGGGTCAGAGAGAGATGCATGTAGGATGCATGCTCTACCATGGATCTGATAATGCAACACATCCAGCTCATTCACAAATAGCCATTCCTTCAAAGATCAACACTTGTGAGATCATCTTATACTGACATTCTTCTCCTTTCAGAACCAAAAACACAGATCTAAAACAAGGTGGGGGATGAAACATCAAAGCTGTTTGAAAAAGCAAAGACTGGCACAGATGCACAGAAGAGGAAGACAGGGTCTTTTCTCTGATGTTTTGATGTTGTTTTCTAAAAAGAATTATTTAAAATGTGACCTTATGAGCCAACTATCAAAATTGAAGGACATAAATGATTCAGTCAAAGCTTGTGCAGCGCAAAGGGAGCTATACATGTACCCCATCGATAAAGAATTTCAATTTTGTTGCACGAAAGAAAGAAAAAAATTTCAAGCAATATGAAACCTACATGCAATCAAATCTAAATGATCAGATACAAGCTTAAATATAATAGAACTTCTATACGATATGCAGTTAAGAGTAGGTGCAAAAAAACAAGTAAAAAAAAAATCATTAAAAAATAAGAAGAAAAATAAATAATGCAGTGCATTGTATTAGAGCTGTCTGGCTGGGATTCATTCACCTTCAGCCACTGACACCCTCTGCGCCGCTCCTAGCTAATGGAAGCACACTGGCAGAACGAATGGCACCAGAAATCAAGTCATTTACGCAAAGCATCCGTATGGTGTACTTGGACACACACGCTCTCAGCTCTGCGCCATAGGAGAGCTCATTCTCCCTCCCCAAATAATCCATTTCCCCACCACAATGAATATTTGATACGGTTCACATAACGTGCTTTGGCATGTTAAGCGACTGAGAGCAGATGCATGGTGGGGCACCAATGGGTGACTGGAATCCACATGACTGCATTAGGGTATTCACATTAGCACTGACAGGTTTTCTTGCAAAATAAAACAGAAATGAGGTCTCTTATGGCAACTGTTACATGTCCAAAGCTTCAGACATTCAGTGTTGTGTAACAAAGGCTCTACACGCAATCGTTGCACATTGTGTCGTAGGATATAACTCATATCAAAATAACTGTTCTTTCTTTGGTCCGAGCATCTCCAAGTACAACTGTGGTACGTTTCCTTCCTATAGATCTGGGTAGCAATCGAACCGCGTAACTTTCAAGGGAACTAAAAAATCATAAGCTGACCTATTTCTTTTGATGTATGAGGGATGCTTCTGGCACAGTTTATGTTTTCATTGGGAAGCGAAAACCAAATCGCTCAATCTAAGCCCTTTTCGTCCCTGGCACCATAAAGACGTGTGATTGGTTGGTCCAGGCCATGCTGTTTATCTGTCTTGATGCAGTGACATCAAAGCGCTGATAGTCATTAGCAATCTGGGATTGGTACTGGGAAATTTCACGCTGTCGAAGTATATGAGAATGAGATGAGGGAGAAAATCTGAAAGAGTTCAGTGAGACGGGACACCAACACAGAGCGAATGCCCTTATTAAGCATCCACATTGGCGATATCCGGAGACCAGCGCACAGTGATGTGGTGTAAATGTCACATTTTGGACCTCTAGGGGAATTTATGAATTATTTATGTAAGACAAGCCATCGCAAATCCATCTTCATTGGCTCATTACGAATTGAGAGAATGAGATATATTGGAATGTAACTCTAAACAAGCATTTGTTTTCATGCATCTCTGTAAATGTGTAAAAGATGAAAGTCTATGTTGTATTTATAGAGCATGAAATGAACATGTTGTTGCTTTTAGTACTTCGAAGCCATTTACAGTGTATGCTTGTGTACTGTTGAAAGATGTTAAAAGTGACCTTGACATTCACTTTTACAATATATAGTCGCTCTTTTCTGGGAAATTCAACCAAAATATTAATGACTTATGTTTTTCAGACACTTTAGTTTTTTTGTGAGAATGTATTTCTTCCTAATAACACCTGAACCGACTAAAAAGGGGCAACTAACGTTCATAGCTTTGGCAGATGAGGTAGTCTCTACATTATTATTATTATTTTTTTTTAATTAATCAGATGTCAAAATGTCTCATCAAGCAATTGAACTGATCTGTTTGGGGTGATCAAATCCCAGTTTGCCAGATGATACATGGTCTTATTTATACATATGCACCATTTATGCACCAACTCTGCACCAACAAATTTTGTAAATTGCCAGGAAATTCTTTAATTTGATTCTCATGGAAAAGGTTTTTTGAGCAAAATACAGTTTTTGTATTATGCCTGTACTAAATTAACTTATGATGCTTTATAATTGATGTATTTATTTAGCATATGCATTTATGCAAAGCAAATTATCTGTCACTGCTTACACCAGGCAATTTATTAATACGTGTTCAGAAAACTTATTTTAGTACAGTTTTTGAAAGATAATCCAATTCTTTAATGTTGTCCAAGACTCAACAGGACTGAGTCCCCATGCATTTTTGACCACCTTTGAATGTTATTTGCGTGATCCCAAATTGTCTTCAGAAATGAATGTTAATACCAGGTGAAAATGGGACCTAAAACCGAGCGGACTCACCTGTATTCTGCACTGCATTCAGGTAGCTGTCATCACCATTCACCTGCAGGGAGGGAAAATAGTTCAAATGCAGAAAGCTGACAGAATTATGAATTGATTTGTTCAGAACACTAAAGTGTCTGTTTTTCTGGAAAAGTGAAGTTTTATCTTCTTAGACGTGACACATTTGAACAGCAGTACGTTCTGTTTCTGCCTACACTTCTGCCTGGCTCAGAGGAAGCTGTGAGACTCACTTCTGACAGGGAAGCAAGATAATATCTGTTAATATTTTAACTGACATTTTATTTTTGCCTTTTTCTTCTGCACTGCACTGAAGTGCAATTAGCAGATGAGTTAGTATTTTAATCTTTAAAGCAACTGCTGTCTTACAATGAAAAACAGGACTGGAATGCAAATAAGATATGGAAAATATGGAAAGGGGTTTAAGTTTAAGCATATTTACTGTATATGAAGTGGTGACTTGTTTTTCAATTACAGAAACTACAACATTTTTTTTGTATAAGACGTAATAAATTGCTCAAATAAAATACACATTATTGTCTCCAAAACATTAATTTGATATCACACATTTTACATCTATAAATATTTTACATCTATTAACATATTACAACTGCTCCCCCTTATATACCGCACAATGTACACTAACAGTACCACAAACACTTTCAGAGCAAACAATGCCAAAACAATATGCTTTTATTGCAGAGGTGTTCAGTTCTGAACTTCCGAAAATTTTAACATTAAGCTGAAAAATCAAGGTAATAGATTAATTAAATCTAGCACGTATTTTTAAACCATTCAGCTAAAATTTGGGCAGCTGTCAAGGTTGAGTACACCCTAGAAATCTGAGGATTGCTGATATAGCGTCGTTGTAGCAGCAGTAAGGAACTAAAGCTGCTTCTGTGACTTGAAAAGCAATGAGCGATTTCAGTGAGGCAGGAAAACGGCTGTAAAGAGTTTTCTAGAACCAATTGGACTCTGTTCTTCAAACTGATTTTTCGCTGAGCATCAGAAACCATAAAGCTTGTAATCCTAAATATGACCTAGCACTCATCACTGACCCATAAGAATATTTAAACATATCTTTTATAGCGTTTCTGTTCTGCAAAAAAGAAATAGTTCACCTATAAATACAAATTCTGTTATCATTTACTCACCCTCACGTCTTTCAAAACTACTACGATTTTCTTTCTTCTTTGGAATACAAAGGAGTTTATATTTAGCAGAAAACCTGAGCTGCTTTTTCTATACAGTGACAGTGAGTTTTGAGGGTTGTTAAGCAATGCTTTCAGTACAAGAGTTTCACTTAAATTTCTGTCCATTTCTCAGACTTGGCTTCAGAGAACTTATAGAAAATATACAGCATGAGTCATATGGAGCCCTTTCTTGCGTGGAAGAGAGCAGGTCACAGAAACAACAAACAAAAAAAACAATAATAATACAGGTTTGGAATAAGTCTCCATCTATTATAATGCCTCATCCACTGAAAAAGCCTATCCCTTTTTACATCAGATCCACCCACATATACTGTATATCCAGAACTCTGTTTTCAACTGTTTTTGCTTGTAAACGGTGATATGTGCACATTTTTTTGGATTTAGACAAGACTGCAAAAAGCACTATTATGGATGGGACTTCTGGAATTATTGTTTTGTTTTAATCAAGTGCTTGTACTCTCATTCTGACGGCACCCATTTAGTGCTGAGGATCCATTGGTGAGCAAATGATGTAACTGCAAACATCTCCAAATCTTTTTCCAGGAAGAAACAAACATCTATATATCAAATGGTATGAGGGTGAGTAAATGTAAGCAAATTCTCATTTTTACATGAACCAGTCCTTTAAAAACCCCTTTGTTTCTACCCTGCACTGCAGTCATTGTCATGTCTGTAGATGTAAACATGCTATTGATTTACTTCATTACTTTATCACCAATAAACTAATCTGGGGATAGAGCATCACTAGCCAGGCTAATTGCATTATAGATAACAAGCTCCAGTTATGCGCTCTGATATTTGTGCTCATATCAACACAGTCAGGTCAGTTACGGCCATAATTGCATCTGTCATTCTCATTCCACAGCAGCAACTGAGGCCAGACTGACGCTGTCCTTGATTGTGCTCCTTTCCCTTAAAATACCACATCCAAAAGATTTAAATGGTGTATTGAGTCCCAATTGCCTGTCCATTTCAAATGACACCTATACAAGAAACAGCTTGTGGTAATGGAGTATAGCACAGATGAGTGAACATATGACCAGGTGTGTCTGACAGCTGCAAACAAAAAAAGGTACACAACAACCTTGATGTCTGTAGCCTATAGCACACATCCGGTCTACTGCTGTTTTGTATCTCGGGAGACTAATTGCGAATGCACATTTTAAAATGCATGCAGACATATAAAATCAATCCGTTGTATGACACCATCTCAGGAGCAAAGCCCTTCAATAGATTTGTTGGTGCTGTAAAATTCTCATAGACAACAGGAGAGTAAAGTCTCTAATGGAGTACAGCAGGCATATTACTGATTAATTCCTTCCCATAGTCCTGTTGTTTCACCGCCCAAACAGATGTGAAGATACTCCAGCTCTGTAGTGGAAGCGAACTGAGATGAAGGTAGACAATTATCTAGCTGATGCCTTTCTCTCTAAATACGCTTTAAAAAAGGAAGCAAAGCTGTTTAGAGCCACAATAAAAATGAAAATCTTGTTTACAGCATTTACTCTGAATCTTTCACAACTGGATGTTTCTTTGTCTTCTGTTCTAAACTGAGTTTGGAGACTCCCGAGTGTAGATATGCTCTCTATAATTTTCCAACAATCCTAATACTGAATACCTCACATCCCCTGAAATACCATTATGCGAATGGGTCAATCATTTTGTTCTAGCACGCTCATCAAACTCATTAGTCTTACAGCAGAATATGGGTCAATGTGTTGTATTTTGGAATCCTTGCTGTTTGCGAGCTCTGAGCTTTGTGCATTCATCTTGGAAACCGAAAACAAAAAGGTTATAACACAAATAACTGAATTTAAATAATTCTCCATATCTCTGTTTAACGTGTATCATTTAAGCGGCATTTCCTCCATACAGCATGTCAGATCCTCTATTAGAGGGAGGTGGCTTTGCTTGAATCCATTAAACAGCATGTGAGTGTTTTATTGCACAATGACAGATATTAGATGCTGAACTAGATTTGGCCAAAAGGCGCACTTTAAAATCATGCTGCATTAGTGGCTTAAAGCACCACAAATAAAACCACGCAAAAATCACACAAGGTCTTAGCAATTGTTATAAAGCCACTTAGGTGTATTTATTCCGCGCTATTATTGAACAGCCCTGAAGGCGCATCTTACCTCCAGCAAGACTGCAAACACACCGAGCAGGGCGAGCATCCTCCGCACTCTTGGATCCATCCCTATCTCCGGGTATGGGTCAGAGTCATTGTCCGGTATTAAAAGCCACCTCCGGAGCAGGGTGTATTCGCGAATGAGCGCTGTTCAAACGGACTGAATGGCAGAATCACGCGGATGCCGTTGAAGAGCGCTGGTTTCCAGGGTGAGAGATGCAATGCTCCGTGACCCGCCGTAGGTTGATATATGACACCTAATCGGTGTTGTGGAGTAGTGTCACGGACGCACACACCCCTCGTAGCGACCCACGCGCAGCTCTACGTTTCCAAGCGCTCACGCACCCCGCGCGCGCCGCACTGATGAACCAGCAGCCAACAAACTGGGCGTCACTGCTGCCTTAGTACAGTCCTAGCAATCATGACATTAATAATAGATTAAAACCGACATAATTTTGAGTTAAACGTGTCTACAGTTACTTTTTATCATTAAGTGGAATAATAGAGAAAGAATACTTTTGCCCAACTAATTTTTTTCACGAATATAGCCTACAGACCGAAATGGCTACACTGTAATAAAAAAAAGGTTTTCGAAGATTAGTAGCTACGTTGTACAAGAAAATACTAAATTCAGTGTTTAAACGTGCAATATTATTAATTTGCTGTACGCAATTATTTGAGTCGACCCCATTTTTTATTGTAGTTTACAAAGTGTTAAAGTGTAAAATATTACAATCAGACACATGAGCCATACATTAGTGTTCTGAACAAATAAGTTTTTATTCTTTGGTTGTTTTTCAGTGTTGAGACAGCGATTTGAATATTAGAACCGAATCCTGAGTTGTGAGAGAATCATTCGGATCGATTTTGTGAGTCAAATCAACGGATTCATTGAAAAACTCCAGTTCAAACCAATTGTTTCGTCTCTCAACTAGAAATGTTAAGGCTGGATGCTAAGATTTTAGAGAATAACAACTTACAATGTTTGATTTGATTGATTAAAAAAAAAATAGGAATATTAAAAAAAGGAAAAAGGAAATAAAAGGATATCACAGACTGGTGTGACTGAACACCTGTTTTAGTGATACAGGGGCCTACAAGGAACATTTTATGTGTTAATAAACAAATAACACTTACAGCATCTTTAAATAACTAACCTCTCTCTTCACAGTGCCTTTTAGATCTTACAGGGGTTTTATGCATTGAGTTTATTTGTCCCACTCTTGTCTTGTTTTAAGATCCTAAAGCCTGTTTAATCACTTTGTCAAAGTTAAACTGAATTTAAAAAAAAGATTGTTATTAGTAGGAGATTATTCTAAAAGCCTTCTTGCCTTTTTTGTAATATTGTATTTTTAACCTCTAAATGTGCATAACAAAGTTATTTGAACAAATGTTGGTTTTACACGCAGCAGTAGAGGTGAATACAAGGTCTGAATCATCACAAAAGAAAAAAACCCTGAAGGGATTCTGAATAAAACCAGCAGAGGTAACATTATAAACTGCAGAAAAGATCTAGAGGGGAGAAAAATAAGAAAATGAATTCTTTGTGTGGGTGTTAGACGGGAAGAACAGAATATTTTCCTCACAAATGATTATGATTAACATTCTCAGCAGTTGAAAAACACACCTAAAAGGATCTTTTGTGGTAAACGTATGATTTTAGAAAGTTACATCTGAGCAGTGTTCACATGGAAACTATATTCTACCATATATATATCCAACCACTCTACAGCCATCTACTCATTCTAAGGAATTTATGGGATGGCATGAGTTCAATTACTTTCAATAAAAACAAATAGAGCAGAACATAATAGATTTACTTGCTTCATGTTTGCTCATAATAATAAAGCTACAGCTGCGAAGCCCAGCATGAGTGACCTTCTGCTGGTGGCATGCAAAGTCACCCACAGAGTCTTCGCACCCACACAAGCATGCATACATTACCCTCTCAATCCTCCCTTTCTCCCACTACACTCATGACCTGATCATTGGCACTGACGTGTTCTACAGTCGTGTTATATCTCTGTGCCGCAGAGACACCTGCTCCGTGATGATCTGTGGTTATAATGGGGGAAACAAGAATTTTACTGGTGCACCGCTTTGATGGATGCGGTGTTGTCATGGCAACACAATGGTTAAACTGCCAGCAGTACCTCCAACTCTAACAGCACACTTAAGGATTTTAAGAGACAATTGTCTTTGTGCTCTCTATAAAATTGGGTCATCAAAGGTGGGGAGGGGGCAAAGAAAGTAAGAATCTGAAAGTGGCATTGTCTAAAATTTACCTTAAAAAGGATGATTTTAAAAGAGATGTATGCTTTATCTTGGCAACAAATACATCAGTGAGTCATAATGCTTTGCAAAATCTTTCTTTCCTTTTTTTTTTATACAGCCACGCAAAAATCCACACACACAGATTTAGGGGCTCTGTATGACTGTATCAAAATAGTCTTTACCCAGAGGCATGAGCTCCATCAGTTCCATAAACCCTCTCTAAAGCTGCCAACCCCCACCCAATCGGTATGGAAACAGATAAGAAAGAAGAAAGGAATCAGACTCTCCTTTTTCTCCACATACTATTAACAGATAATGCAGTAATAATTGGTCAACCAATTATGTTGTGTGTTCCAGAAGATGAAAGATGATGTGTTGAAGTGGATCTCATGCATCAAAAAAATGACAAGAATTAAAACAAAAAGTCCTATATCCCAGGATATGTGCACAAGTCTTATTTGTCATTTTTGAGGCTTAACTTGACAATGACATGTCACCATTCACTTCCATGGTCAAAGTCAAGAGCAGCATTAATATTTCCTTTTTAGTTCCAAAAGATAAAAAAATAAAAAATGAATGAATATTAGTTAGGAGCTAGAACGAATGGTAAACATAAACAGGTTTCTATTTGTTAACATTAACTAACTATGAATATTTAAAACATTTAATAAATGTAGCTAGTATTTAATTTAATTAACTATTTAAAAAAAAGTTTATTAAAACAAATGTATCTGTTAATGTTACTTTCCTGCATTCGGGGGTTTACAATGGTAAAAAGTTCTCATGCTTTGCATGGACAAAGTTTCAAAAAACAGTTTGGACATATGAGTATTTATGTACCAAAAATCTTACTTCCGGGTATGTACAAGTTTCAGAGAGTTATTTTACATGGGCATTTCTCATTTGGTAGTACGGGAAAGATAACCTTGTTAAGCTTTCCAAAAGAACCCAGCGTAACGTGAATAGTGCCCTGCTGAAAAAAAACAGCACATGATGGTTAGGTATGTTTTGATGGTTTATAAACAAGGCCCAGTTCGACCCTGGATTTGCACATTATTTGATACTGAAAGACGGAGTGGTCTCAGCTTTAAAAGATCCTGTTCATGATTCAGAACAGCAAA
>JAUYWG010000046.1:14436897-14482228 GCA_034779775.1 Enteromius afrohamiltoni | reverse complement strand
ATATATGTATATTTGTTATTTATTTAAAACATTTAATTATAATATTTTATTTAATTTTATTGACTATTTACTTATTTACTATTTTCCTAAAATATTAGCATTTGTAAATTAGAAACTTGCTTTTATATCTAACTATAATTTTTTTTGTTTATTTGTTTTAGATATAAAATTGAGTTAAGAAGCTGGTCAACACTGTGCTTGTGATAGTTAAAAAGATGGATCCGTCTGCAGGCATGCACATGTCCGCTGTTCCACAGAACAATGAAGTGGTTCACGTCTCTGTCGGGAACCCCATTATAACCATGTATCAGCCGCAACCGCAACCTCCAAACATTGCACAAATCATCACGCAGCACGTGGTACCCCAAGAAGTCTCCTGTCACATACAGCACACCATCCCATCACACATCCAAATGCCAACTCACATCCAGACTCACTCACACATCCAGCCTGCTCCACATCTGCAGACTCCACTGCAAGTCCACGTGGAAGCCCAGGCTCATATTCCGACCCAAGATCACGTATCAACACAAGGTCCATCAGAAGGCCAGAGTGCCGCTCCGTCTCAGGATGGTGCAGTGAACTCACTGCAGGTCCCTTTTGCAGAGGTAGCCTCCCTGCTGGACCCTAACATGAAGAGCTCAAAGGCCCGCAAGTACCAGATCCATTACGACGAGGTCAAGAGGAGATTGGAACCACCTGAGAAGATGTCGCTCCGATCTCTGGCTGCCTATACAAGAGTAAGTCGAGGTCCGGCTAGTAAGAAAACGCTTTTGGAGTCCCTAAATGTCTTTGGTCTATCACCAAGCACCAATACAGCAGTGTCCAGTTCCTTTTCCAAACTAACCGAAGGTAAGTGGACAGTAAACTTAGGAAAAAAGTGAAAAGCATAAAAAAGGTGTTTTCATCAGTGTTGTTTTAGACCCCACTGATTATAATTTTATAGGAAAATCAGTTGATATATACTTTAAAATATCTTGTTTTGTCAGCCACCAGGTTTGAAACCTGTGAGTGTCAGTAAATGATGATAAGAGTTTTAGGGGTGAACTGTCCCTTTAATCACAACCAGAAGTGAATTTAGACAAGGTTGAAGCTAATTATTTATTGTTATCACTTATATTTTCAGGCGACACAGCTGCCCTTTGCAAAGACATGAAGGATTTTGCTCTGCAATATGTCGATTATGAGAATATGGCGAAACAATTACTACCTGAAACAAACCAAGTGCAGCACTGGTCGAAAATCATTGAAACAAGGTAAATTATCAGTAGACCTGTGCAAAGAAAAGTAAATGCTTCTGCAACAATTTAAAAAGTAATTTTAGCTGCTTTCTTTTTGTTATACAGGAATTATCTAGAGGAGATGAGGAAGATTTTTAATGACCCTCTGAATACACGTTTGTTCTCCAATGTTACGCATGGTCTTGGTAACGGCATGATGGATGTGGCTCTCGATATAATAGATACCGTCATCGACCGGCAAATCAGAATCCTCTCAGGAAACACCGATCCCAAACCCGAACCGCCGGTGAGAAGGATAAGGAAACGCAACCGCAAGCCCAAATCTGCCACGGAAGACGGCAAACCTAAAGAAAAGGGCAAAAGGGGACGGAAGAAAGGGAAGCAGATGAGGCTGGATTCTGTTGTTCCTGAGGTTCAACAGTCCTCAGAGATGGAGAGCAGTGTGTTAACGCTAGTCTCTGTAGGATACGAAACCATTTCCAGTGGACTTAACGCCACCAATGCAGGTCTTGCGTAACATCACGCGCCTGAGAGGTGCAGAGAGACACTGTGAATTCCGAGTGCAAAAAGGTTTTTCATAGAAAATTTTAGTTTTATAAATGTTAGACTTCTCACCTTCTCTCAAGACTGAATATATTTAGTTTTTTCACAGTCTGCTCGATCAAGAAAATAATGTGGGTCTAAGAGGATGTTGGCGTAGATGTTTTGATTTAAACCAATCATGTATTGCCCTCGACTTTTTGTTTTTGTTTTCGTTTTTTGTGGCAAAGAACAACTGTACGCAGACAGTGTATGCTATTAAAGTAGCACGCAAGCAATTTTATTTTCAAGCACTGTTGTATTCGCATAAAATGGTCACAATAGTTTCTGTTAGTGTTATTTTAGTAGTGTTCTTCGATTCTGTTGTACTTAATCTTACAAACCCCAAGCAATTTAGTTTAAGAATGAGCATATCTTCTCTTGGACTTTGTTTGATTTTTCTGACTATTTATTTCCTTTTTCTGTTTGTGTCTGATATGTAGTGTATGTGAACGACTGTAGCCTGTACTCGGTAAATTTTGCAGATTGCTCATAATATGCTTGTATTAAAAGCATTACCTTTTTTTTAAGCAATTTGTTTATGTATTACAATTTTATTTCCTGCAGAACACAAAAGGATCCATTTTATTACAAGACTGAAATGTATTGAATGGATTTAATGCAATTCAAAAAGCCTATAATTAAAGTTAAGGAACTCTTAATCCTAAATATTACAATATTTTGAGCATTCCATATCTCACATTATTTGCATTACGAGCCAGAGATATCTGAAACTGATTTTTTCTTCTTTTTTTATGTGGGCATCTTGCAATTTTCATTAAATGACAAAATATGGAAAAAGAGACACAATACGATCCAGTAAGTAGCATGTAACAATATGTTTATAACCATTTAGAACAGCTTTGCAGCCACATAACATCATATTAGCATTTGCCCAGTTATTTAATAACTTTTTAATGAATTAATCTGTTTTATGCATCCTCTCAAATATCAATAATAGCTAATTGGTTTGTTTTCAATTATGCTCACTTCAACTGCTTTGTAATCTTTTGTATTTTCACAAAAGATTTCCCCACAAAGCAGCTTTTCTGAATCCCTGGCGAGCATTCAGAGAAAATCCTCACCATGCAGTCAGATTTGTTGCTGAGCCAAAGATATTGTTTGTCTGTTGTTGCTGTCTCTCTTTTGCCCTCTAGGACACGTTTGATGTGGGCTTTCTGCAGTTCACATTGTCACCTACAGGTGTCCTGTCCACTGTGAGGCTTTCATCAGACTGAGGATTTGGAGTGCATTAGTGTAGGTCTGAATCAGAGCAGGCGGTGCAGAGACAGGGATTGAGAGGAAGAAAATAAATGTGTGATGAGTGCGGGAGGGTGGAGTTTGTTTCGCAAACATACATGTATATACAACCCGGATAAGAGTGGAAGGAAAACAGGTGGAGGACACAAAAAAAGGAAAATTTTGCAGAAATATACACTGATACAAAGCAAGACATGGAGTTGTGTGAGATTTTAGATCAGAAGCATAGTCTAGACTGTCGTGGTAATCCAGGACACAAGCAGTGCTGAGAACTAAAGAGGTCATCACAGACATAGGGACAAGATGGGGGCCAGTCGTCCACTACCTAATGCGCCCAAGGGTAAGTAACAACACCCACAACGGAAAGACTGACTCAAGGATATACATTTAGATGTGCATTTTCCATTCTCAGATTCACTAAGTGCTGCAATAGAAGCCATCAGTGTGAGCACAGAACATGTCGAGGAGGAACTAAAGCCATATTTGGACACAGTACTCAATGTTGCCGTAGAAAGAAGTGAGTAATTGATGTTTTTGTTATATAATTTAAGATTTCAGTTATTTTTTTGGGACTGGAGAAGTCAAGAGTGTGTTCATGTAGACATGTGTTAGAGCTTATGTAACAAACACCAGGCCCTCTGGGGGTTATACAGGATGTTATATTTTGAGACATTACTTGAATTACATTAATGAATTACTTTATTACATTAATGAACTATCCCTTTATAAAGTAGTTTCTTTCAAATAAACTGAAACCGTTGTCAATTGGTATGAGCTTGTTTCAGCTAGTTAGATGCAGAATGCGCCAGTGCTTGAGTGAGTTCTGAAAGCTGCTTAGTGCGTATTGCTATTACACCTTTGCTAGACCTGACCGAGGCTACTGTCATTATTAGTTATTATGTGTCTCTCTAGAAAACTTCATTTTGCCTAGTTAGTTGCAACACTGAAAATATTTGCATAATGAACTCCAAACGGTCAAATTTGCAACTGATCCTAAGCAATTGGTTTCTTTCATAGGTTTTGTCTTGTTCCAAAAATGTTAATCTCAAATAATCAGATAATATAAACAATGTTTGATGCGTGAAAAGCAGGAAAATGTACACACACTGATTATGCAAAGAAATGCAATTTCTCAATTATGCAACTGCAATTTTGCAATTATGAACAAGTAAATTTGCGTATCACAAATCATCCGAGCACGGGTGAGAAACCATAATTAATACATCAACAAGGAAAGCTGTGAGAAGGATACGCAACTCCTGTGGATTTGAAAACAGAGACGCTGTAATCCGCATTTGTCTCCACTGAATGACAGGAACGATTAGCCGAACTGCTCCTTTGTATACAAGCAACTAGGCGGCCAGCTGTGAGTGATCTCTGTGGTTTGTGGAAACATCGTTTGTTAATCTCTGCTTATGTTAAACTGTGGACAACTGGATAAGAATGGTCTAGCTAGCATGATTTACTTTCAGAGTATTGGGATATATATCCATAACTGTTAAAAAGTTCGGGGTCAGTACAATTTAAATGAATAATTTTTGATCTAATGACAAATTAAATTGATCAACAACAGACATTCATAATTTTACCAAAAAAAAACAATTCTTCCCATGTTTGTATTTGCCAATGAATCCTAGAAAAAATGTCAGTTTCCGCACAAATATTTAGTAGCACAACTGTTTTCAACATAAGAAGAAGAAATTACAGTTTCTTTCAAGATATTCCCTTCTCTGTTCGTTCAGCTTTGCCATTACAGAAATAATTCACATTTTCAAAAATAGTAAGAAAAGCAGAGAAGGTTATTAATTGTAATTATATTCCAAAATGTATTATTGTATTACTGTATTTTGTATCGAATAAATGCAGACTTAGAGAGCAAAAAACCTTACATATTACTGACCCCAAGCTTTGTGTAATGTGTTTTTCCTGTTCTAGATAAAGGCATATCAGAGCAGGTGGTAGAAAGTGGGATTCTGCCTGTTCTGGCTCAGATTTTAAGAAGAAAGAGCACACTCACTACTCACACTGCCAGACTGGTAGCTGAACTGGCCAGAGATGGTAAGAGAAAATGTATACAAATAATAGCCTATATTGGTTGAGCTGTAACCAAAAGGCGGAACTCAAAATTATCCATAAATTAGACCTACACCTTTACCTCGGGTTGCTTGTGCGATTGTTTTTCAAGCGCTGGATAAACTGCAAGTAATAAGAGCTTGACAGTGCACTGACTGATTACTGATTCTATAATTCCATCTTTCTTTAGTTCCAGTAAGAGAGCAATGCTTTGAGACAGGCATTGTATCTGCCCTTGTGACCTTACTGCTAAGCCAAGACCAGGACCTTCTCCTTCACGTTAGCCAGGCCATTGCCAGGATTTGCTATGACAGCAGTGAGTGAACCGGAATTTTTGCCTTGTGCTTCTAACCACAGATCTTAGTGGTGATACTGATGTGGGAGGCTTTAGTCATACTTTAGTATGTCGTTGAGTAAGACTCTGATTTATTAAATAACATTTGTAGCACCCTTTAAGCCCTGCAGTACATTTAAATTGTTCAGTTTCAGATGGGTTTTGAATCTGAATCAGAGATGATGTTGCAAGTTATTAATTAACATTTTTAAATTCGAAAGCTTCCGAATCATTTTGTCATTGGCAACAATAGTGTATTCGGATGCCTCCTCTATTGGGATTTTTCAGGCAGTGTTCACGAGAAGTGGAGTGTGCAAAAGCTGTGGGTAATAATATTGCATTGTAAAATAATTGATGGCAGGATTTTAAGTGAACAGCAAACATCAAGAAAGTTTATATAATCATAGATTTTTAAACTAATACTTAACAACTTTACAAAATTAAACTTTTTAAAGGGTTTTTTTTAAGTTTGTTTTTATTCTTCAAAATAAGGCATGATGACAGAATTACAATTTTTGGGTCTAGTATCCCTCTGATAAATCACAGGTTAAGTAGAGTCTAGCAATATGCATATTGACCTTTGACTTTGGAATTTAAGAGATAATTTTCTTCTTAGACTTGCAACAGGAGCGATTTCTGAGGCTCGGAGCTGTCCCACGACTGGTGTCGGTTCTTCTCCAGTACAGTGGGAATGAGGCACTTCTGAGCTCTTGTCTTCTGGCCCTTTGTAACCTAGCTGACATGGGCGAAGAAGACGGCACCATGCTCTCCTGGGAGGAAGGGGCGTATTTCGGCGAGGGGGAGCGTGTTTTCCGTGGCACCTCACGGTACTCTTTCGGCTTCTCTTCGGCTGTGACGGTGGTCAGGTTGAAACAGTGGACTAACGGTCAGTACTCTGTGGCAGTAGAATTGCTTCAAAGATGCTCCACTATGCTGTGGGGCGCGAAAAACGGCCACCAGACTGGACACCGCTTACTGAACTTTACCCACCTAGGCAGCTGCCCCAAATTGTACAAAGTTATCAAATGCTCAGTGAAGAACATACCAAGAAACAGGAATCTGAGATCAGCAGTGCTTCATACCCTTTTGTGAAGCTTCATCGTAGTGCTTTTGGAATATTAATGAACGTCTGAGGTGGCCTAAACCGGTGATCTGGTGTAAACCACGTCCCGACATTTAAGGAGCTCATTTCAGTCATTCGTAATATAGAATGAATCTGAAAGCCCAAACATAGAATATAACTGCTTGCAGTTTCCTATTGTTCAGAAGCCACGTCCAAACCCGAGGGTACCAAGAGAGCGAAAATCACAAGACATGTTGTGTCCAGGCAGTTTAAGTCTTACAGATGTACATAGAACATGAGAACAGGTGGACGCCGAGCTGCAATCTGCTAGCCTTTCTGAACTCTGTGATTAGTCCATAAGAGGCCTTACATTAGTGGATTATCCAGACCCAGTGTTCAGGGTCAGAGCAGCTACACGCACCCAGGTCTCAGTATGCAACCACGTTGCAAAATGCACCAAGGGAAATAGATTAACAGATGAGAATCGTGACTTATGTTTACAGTCTTTGGGTCCAAACACAGTCCATGTGAAAGCAGGCTTAACTAAGCAGTGTTATACATAATTGTGTTTTGAATTAATTCTGGTTCGATAACTGCAAAAAGTTGATGTCTATCAATATATTCCACACAGGCATGAAAAAAGTGGACCTATTAAGAGAATAGTAATATTGTGTGACTGGATGTTGTTTTTGTGTAGAGTAAAACTTGCTACACTGCTGTTCAAAAGTCTGGGTGACGTGTTTTATCATTTCATTTTATACATACATATATATATATATATATATATATATATATATATGCACAGTATTTGATCAAAAATACAGTTAAAATTGTAATATTAAAAAAATATATATTTTAAAACATTCTAATTTAATACATTTTCAAAAGTAATTTATTCTTTTGATGCAAAGCTGAATTGTTAGCATCATTACTCCAGTCGTCAGTGTTACGTGATCCTTCAGAAATCATTCTAATATGATAATTCGGTGCTCACTTCAGGATTATTTAGTAATCTCTAAAGTTTAAAAGAACAACCGTTTTGGTCATATAATATATACATTATATAATATATATTTTTACTGTCACTTTGGATCAATTTGCTTATTATTATTTCAAAATGTATGGAATCTCGAACCTTTGAATGGTAGTGTATGTCCAATTTATGAGCGAATCACTCTTTTCAATAAATCAATTGAACCAGTTCACAAATTGGTCTGAATTTCGTGGGTTTAAAGTGTGAGAACCCTATGGTACAACTGGACTGTACTTTACCTCCTGCATCAAGTCACACAGTTGTTATGATGGTCTTTGAGGGACAAACTGTTATTTAAAATGATGTAATTAAATGCAAAGTTTATTCATCAGTTTATGCTATCAATAAACCATTTCTTTTGACTTTTTTCTGATATCAGTCTTGTACTGAAAAAAAAAAAAAAACACTTCCACCTTAAAGATAAGGGAAAGGCTACCATTGTTTTCAAAGAGAGTAGGGAGGTGGCACTGAGTTTGTAGCAGGTTGTTCATTAAGGGCTCTGTACTGTGTCAGCTGATCCCAGCGGGTGCCATTGCCTGACCAGCTCCTGTGGTTTGCTGACCATGTCGTTCCAGTGTTCCAGCTCTCTACCCCTCGCATACATGAACGGCCCAATGACCACAATGCCCAACATCACTGCCAGTAAAGACAAAATACAGTGACTGAGTACAGATACATAGACGTATTGTAATAGTGCCTTTAAGAGCACTGGTGAATGGGGATGAACCAGTATATTAGCATTTTTTAAGAATTTCTAATTATATAAGTGACCATAAAACAAGTCATAAGTAGCACAGGTATTTTTTTTAGCAATAGCCAACAACACATTGTATGCGTCAACATTATAGATTTTTCTTTCTGCCATGCAGATATTTAGTACATTTCTTAACTTAAATCAAAACTTAAATTTAGATTTGTAATATGCATTGTGATTTTCTCAAAATCTTGATTCCAGATTTTCTGTCCTATCCTAACAAGCCATATATATGTATATATTAAAAAAGATGGGACAAAAGCTTTCAGATGATGTATAAATCTTAATTTTGTGTTCCTGGTCACACATTATAATATCAGTATTAAAAATGGGAGTGAAATGCCAGGATGATCAGCAAATCAATTTAATCAGTGACCTAGAAATAGTGCAGAATACTTAATATGTGTTATTCATATTACATTAATATTTGTTTGTTCTAAATATTTCAGAAATTGTGCTTAGAATTATTTATTAATAATTCTAACACTATCATAATTTTATTCATATTTTGACAACGTTATTATATTTTAGTTGAACTTTGTTGTGTTTTTTTTAATTCACTCTTTTTTTTTAAATTACAACTTAAGTTTAATATTTTTTTAATTATTATTATTATTATTATTAAGTTATAGAGCAGTGTTTTTAATCAATTAGCAATTGTAGTGCACATTAAAATTAAACATTTCTTATTTCCAATTAGTGAGTTTTCTCATGTTTTAATTAGTATTTTAATCTAATTATATATCCTTTTAATTAACAAAGGTGTTTTAATAGTATTTGTGAAAGACAGTAACCTTGCTTCATTTTGGCTCTCTCTAATATTTTTAATTTAACATTATACTTTGTCTTCTCATATCATTTCTTGTAAATGACTGATTGGCAGTTACCAGGCTCCTCTGTGCTGGGCTGCTGGAGCTGTAGGGTCAGACAGGCCGTGTCCAGCTGCATGGGAAGGAGTCTAAAGGTAAGCTTCTCATTAAAGGAGGGATTATTTCCTTTCGCTACAGTGGTCCACTTGTTCCTCACCACCTGAGTATGTATCTTCAGAGAGACCTGGGCGCACACACCTGTATCATCCATTTTACATTCCAAGTTAACGGTGCACAAAGACTGCTCCAGACTGTAATGTATTTTTATGCCTTTGTTTCTCACCTGCCTCAGTGCAACACTGTAACCCTCGCGCTCGTAAAACAACCACAGTGAGGCGGTGCAGGGACTGATTGTAGTTCAAAGACACCTGGATGTCACCGTTTTTTGAAAGGGGCTACAACAGTAGTAAAAAAAAACACATTAGTACAGCACTTTTCCCAAAATTCACGTTCAAATTCAAGTGAGTAAATGATGACAGAATTGTAATGTCTGTGTAAGCTACTCTTTTAATATTAAAGTGCCATACTTGATCACTTTCACCGTCCAGATCCCTCCACTGCACTTTGCCTGCCATCTCCTTCAGTTCAGAATATCTGAGTGGGATCAAGACTTGACCTACAAGACGGTGCTTCTTCTGATGGTCCACAGTGTACATGCTCATGTTCAGAGAGCACTGGTCAACACAGCTATTAGAGACCTGTTAGAAGGCATAGGAATCAACTGACAGGCCTTATTTTGACTGTACTGTTCAAACATTTGGGGTCAAGATTACATTTACATGGAAAGAAATTAATATTGCAGCTGACAATAAACCAATAGTAATAACGTCTTTAATGTTACAAAACAATTATATTGTTAAATAGTGCTGTCAAACGATTAATCGCATCCAAAATAAGTTTTTGTTTACATGATATATGTATGTGTACTGTCTGTATTTTGCATGTATATATAAATACACATGCATACAGTAGGCTATATATTTTAAAATATATATAATTACAAGTATGTACATTTATATATTTATATTCTTATATTAAATATAAATACTTTGTTTTTAAATAGGTTACATACGTTTATTTCTACTTTACTATAATAACCTTGTTTAATAACCATCACAGGAATGAATTACATTTTAAAATATATTTAAATAGACACCATCAATTTTAAATTGTAATAATGTGTTCCTAGTATTACTGGTTTACTTTATCTAGATCGATAAATGCAGTCTTGTTGAGAATATGAGACATTAAATAAAATTTCAACTTGTACCGAACCCAGAATATGCTCAGAGGAATGACTCTTGCAATGGCCAGTAGATGGAGACATCAACTATGAAATGTCTTCTCTAATTTCAAAAAATGTTTCTCCACTATGTAAAATCAAAACGTTTTTGGAAATGACTTCCCAAAAAAACATGAAACATTAATTAAATGCATTTGTATTTCCTTATAATGAGGAAGATTGATGATGTATCCTCATCCAAGTTCACCAGAAGAGACTCTTTACCTGAAACACAAAGGTGTCGTTGAACTGAGGATGACAACCTTTTCGCCGTGCTTTGGCTTGACGGTGCCGTCGGTCGTCAGAAGGTAACAGCTGCAGTTTTACCAGTGTGACATTACCCTGGCACTGAGCGGGCAGGTTAGCAGCACGAAGCAGAGACACCACCAGCTGCTCTCTCTCCTGCTGATACCGCAGAGCAAACCACAGTCGAACAGCTGATCCATTGGGAAGGGCCCATTCACTGGGCTCCTCTGGGAGCTGGTACAGGTCTGGTCTTACGCTGCCCAGAGGGAACCAACCTCAAGAACCACGTCGAGCAGAATGAGAAACAGACAGTCAAAGCATTGTCTTCATACTTCTTTTTTTTTAATCGTTGTTTCTGATGCCTAATGCCAATATTGCAGTCCTGACATACTCCCTACTGTCAGAGAGCCTCGCTGGCTATGCAGATCTGGATGGAGCTCCCATTCCTCAGTATGCTCTCTTTCTTCTTTGCTCTCTTTTAGTTGGGGTGCTCTCTTGAATCGAGGAGGCACAAAGAAAGGAACATCACCTGAGCTGTAAAAATTCAAAGATGCGAATGGGAAGATGCACTTGCAGATCTACATTTAATAGAAAATGTTTTAAGAGAGACCAGTGCCAGATTAATTAAAATGTGTCAGTTTATTATATTTATTTAACATTTTTTATTTACTTAATATGCTTATTTAGTGATCTCACACATTTTATGTTACTAAATGTGACATTTTTATCTATTAGTTATATTTATTTTATTTTCTAGTTGTATATTGTTTATTTATTCTGGCTTACTTACAGATTTATTATTAAAAAAATATTTTACGTTATTAAAATGTGATTTTGTTAAAAATGTATTTAAATTTGTATATTATTTATTTATACTTTGTTTTTATATATGCATATGTCTGCATATAATAAGTATTTATATGTTATATAATGTGTATTTTATACCTGCATATAATTGTATTAAGAAATAAAAGTAAACACAATAAGCGTATATGTTTTATACTTTTTTTTACTTTTTCATTGTATTATTTATATAATTTATATGCAACTTAATTAGGATAAATTAACAAACAAACTAATAAATAAATCCTATTATAATAGCTTTTAATATAAAGTAGCATTAAGAATTATTATCAACAGACATTTATTTAGCAAATACAAATAAATAATTATACAATTTTTACATTTTAGTAAAGTACAAATGTGACATCTAGCACCAATCTCTTATAACATAAAGGATGGGTTAAAATTGTGACAACTAGTCCCAGGCTCCCTTTACTGCGAAAAAAAAATAAGCTTGGAGCTTGGATAGGATGTATTAATTAAATTTAGTTCACCTTACATTGCAAGGAAACCATATACAGCTTGTGTTCTTGCCATTTCTAGACAAGCAACAACTGTTATTTACCCATAGCTGCTGCTCTGTGATGTCTGAAGCACTGGAGTGGTGCATCTTGGGATTGTGGGGGTGGTAGGTATCAGTCCCCTGTAGAGTGTTTGAGTTTGTCTCTTCCTCCACAGTAGATACACTGATAGGCCTAACAGCAACAGGAACAGAAATGCTGCAGACAGTCCACAAGCCAGTGCTACAAGTGGATCTAATGGCACAGACACAAAACAAACTCACCCTCCCCTCTCACTCAGTGTTTCATACAACAGAGAACATGGCTTTGCATTAACTAAACCTGCTGTGTGTGACACCATTGGACAGTCTCTTTCTCTCATGCCTTTTAAACAGACGTGTCAAGTGTCTTGTGTCAACACACTTTAGTGGAGACCTGCGTGAAAGAGGTGGAGCACATTGTGTTTTTGCTGCTCAAGAAACACGGTATTTCTAGAGCAACAACCTGTTTTCTTCTTAATTATAAGGGATTTACTGCAGCTGCCTGGAGGAATACAGTAAGGGAGAACCAGAACTCCTAACAGGTATTGAAGCCATTTAATACAGATCATAGTTTAGAAATTAAAAGTGAAATGTACATAAATCTTAAACATTATAGTGTTGTGTTTAAACAATGATTTAAAAAAGGATTTTTATGCTAATTAAGAAACTGTAATTGTAAGAAAACAAGTTTAATATTCTAATTTTTTAAATAAATATATATATGTATATTTGTGTGTGTGTGTGTGTGTGTGTGTAGTTTTCTGATGTTATAAAAAAACTATTTCAACATATTATATTATTAAAAATCTATAAAACAATTCTATAACGTTCAGCTTGTTTGCTTCTGATTTTATTACAAATATAATTTTAACATTATATTTTATTATATTATTAAAAATCTGAAAATAATTCTATAATGTTAAGCTTGTTTGCTTATTTTACATTTACTTAGTATATGATCCATGTTTGCATGAGAAAAATAAAATTCTGTCCATTCACCATTTACTCATGCTCATGTGGTTCCAAATCTGTATGGCTTCTTTTTTATTTAAAACCTTAAAAGCTGATATTTTGAGTATTATCCGTATTATCCATACAGAGGTCAATGGGTTCTGGTGTTGTTATAAACCCCATTGACTTTCATTTTAGAGTAGATCCATTCTTTAAAATGCTCAAATTATGAGCATTTTATTTTTATGTAAGCTGTCCCTTTAAATAAGTTTGACATTCACAGTTATTTCTCAGATGGCAACTAGTGGTTCAAAAGTTAAAAGGGATGACCTGTATATATACATTTAAGCAGCATACTTATTAATAAACCTCATTTTAAGGGCACTTAATTGCACATGAAAATGATTAGCGCACAGGGGTCAACCATCTGCTCAGCAGTGCATATCACATTTGCAAGCACAGAAATACATGTCGCTATGACAGCACTAGACTTACTCATGCCTGGTAAAGAAAGCTTCGGCACAACTAACATACACAGTATGTAATAACTTGTCTGGAGAAACTTACATTAAGTCATATAATATGATCAAATATTTGCAACCTGGTAAAACAAACAGTGTCTCTGTTTGTCTTAAAGGTCCACTATCGCATAGTAATATATCTGTGTAAAATAGGTCTTAAGTATAGTTTATACAAGGTACTAATAATCCTCTACTTACCAGCCATGGATGGCCACCGTCTGTCTAACTCCTAACTGAATAAAGTCTCTCTTTCTCTCCACTAGATTCAGTGTGAATCACCAGTCGCCGGTTTCTCATATTGCCCAGTGGCCGTCTCGTGGGCGCTCCTCCTGATGTCCCATTGAGAGTACGCTGTGTCTTCTGACAGCCCGGTCACCCTACAGCGGGGTACTACAGTCCCCCTGAGGCTTCCCAGGATAGTTAATCAACACCGAACCCTAGCTCATGCAGGTGAGCGATATGAGCTCTGCCAGTTGCAGTATTTATTTCCAAACAAACACAAAACCTTGATGCAGTCCAGTGAGCATACAAACTGTGACTATTTACAGGCTATTAGCAAGTTAAAAGGCCTTCCAAATGCTAAAAGCTATTCTGTGGTTCAGTGGATGTGACTTCTGTAATATGATTTGATCTCAGAATGTGGTTTAATAACTACAGATTGAATGTTATGGTGTCTTCAGTAGCCTAGTTTGCATTCACTAAGCGTTAATGAATAACTCTTGGAGAACAGGGAAAGTTTATCAAGGCTGCAATCAGGCAACACGTCTGCTGTTCCCACAATACCTCTAAATGTGGTTAACTTTGCACTGATTGCAATAAAAACACCAGTTATTTACTCTAAACTCATTTCAGATGATGTAGGTATCAGAATCCTAATTACAGTAAATCAAGTAAATTCCAATAAAATTTGATTTGTTAAAGTAAATAATGTTGAATTTTGGCTGGCAAGAGCTATCTAGCATCAGTGTTTATTGTCTAGTTTGATCAGCTGGATGTGCCAGCCTGCTGATGGCAATCCAGCTCCTGCAAACTGTGTGTGTATGTTTTGTGTCTGTTTTCATTCATGGACTTCTTTCAATGTACTCTTGTCACCACCCATCTCATATGTTGTCACGGTTCCCACTCATGTCTCCGCCTCCCTTGTTTGTTGTCATGGGTTTTATTGTTGGCTCCACCCTCTAACCTAGTTTTATGTGTATATAATCCGGAAGTTTTTGAGTGGTGCCACGGTCCATTTGCACTGTCGTACTATCGTCTTGCCACTCCATGTTTCTTTCTGTGTTTGATCTGTTGTTACTGACCATGCCTGTTTTTGAATACCGCCTTTGTTTTTGCCCTTGGATTGTATTTACTGTGTACTGTTTCTCCACTATTCCTGTCTGCTGCCGATTGACCCTGCTTGTGAGACCTCGTTCTTTAATAAAACATTCTGCACTTGAATCCGAACGCCACCTTGCCTCTCCCTTGTGACAGTTAAAGAACGCAACACAAACGTCTGCTGAAAATTCTGTATAATTCAACAAATCCAACGATGACTTTGAAACTATTGTTTCCACTCTTGTGTGACATTAAATGTTTAGAAGTTTAGCCAAAGAACTATGGGAGTGACTTCTGAGGCTGAGACTGTAATTTATCCTTCACAAAGAGCCCCCCCTCCCCATGGTTACTATGTTACTGTGTCTGACAAGCCACGCAACACGCAGTGAAAAACTTATTGGGGAGAACAATAGACCATGTGGAGAACAATGTCAAAGTACCGAGCAGATTACTTTAGTCTCAGCTTTTTAAAATTTGGTCCCTATGATGGGCTTATGCGGCTTTTGTGAAACGCCGCCCTGGTTTGTTTGTCAGACAAAATTGCAGATTTATCTTTATGATTGGTCAGATCGCCTGTCAAACAAAATCCTGGCGAAGGGTGAAATTACTTACTTTCATGTCATTCCAGACCTGTGTGAATCCTAATTTCTTTGTGGAACACACAAAACTTAATTTTTTGCACATATGCTCTATTGTATTCTATTAACTCATTTCTGAACACCACACCAAAATATTTTCTTATGTGTTCTGCTGAAAATAAGAAAGTCAGAACAAAACAGAATGTTCATTTTTGAGTGAAATATCACTTTAAGTTGACTTTAAGCAGTCTTACCTAATATTACATTAAACTGAGGCTGGGCATAAGGGTTTATAATACCAACGGAAAAACACCTGACGCAACTGATTTAATGTATCAACAAATACATAGACAGCATCTGTCTTATTATGCCAACAAAACGTAATTACAGCAACAGGTCCAAAATGTCTCAGTACATAAGGAAAAAACATTCTAGTTTGTTCAAGGGTGATTAAAAACATAAATAATATAATTTCAGCTTACAAAAAACAACAACAGGATTCTGCCTTTGCGTAACCTCTGAAGCAGAGTTAGTTTGTGGTGCCAAGTATATGGACAGGTGGATCAGAAAGATGAGTCACAGACATATATCATAATGGTTTCCTGGCACCACAAGCTCTTCTTTAAAAGAGACTGTTTTCATTGTTCCCATGACAACTTAAAAAAAAGACATGATGAAAATTCATTGGGCTCCTATTGAGCATGGCTGTTTCTATAGCAACAGGAAGAGAGACTGGATGAGTAAGCAGCAGGAGCTACGAGTGTGTGAGAATGAACGTGTGTGTGTGTAAGAAAAGCAGAGTATTTATTGTATTGATTTGGAAGTATATCTGATTTCCTTTTGTGACATCTCAATAGTATCTACCTGTTCTTCCTCTAAATCCCTCTTCTCACCTCATACACACACTTTCACACAAATGTGCCCACCTCCATTGGGCATATACAGCTCTCCTTGCGTCCCATCGTTTCTGTCTGTGTCTTTGCACCTCCTCCCCCCTCCACAGTGGATTTCCTCTCAGAGAGGGAGCGTGTGGTGTGTAATCAGATGACAACGACTGATAATCCAGCAATACACCCACTCTGTCCTGTTCACTTAGAGAGGAGGAGAGGAAAGAAGTGAAGGAGGCGGGATTCGTCTGGGCAGAGGGGAAGGAGACGAGAGGAGGAAGTGGGAGGTATGTACGTGTGCATGTGTGTGTGTGTGGAGGGAGGGAGGTTGTTGACTTACCTGTGCCATGAGGGAAACCGCAGCTGTGTCATAAAGCAAGTGCAGCTCAACGTGAAAGAAATGTTAAAACGAGGCTTTAAAAAAGGGAAGTGAAGATGACAAGGAAGGAAAAACAATGGGTGACACAAGATCTTGACTGGATCATGTATGTTTGCTAATAAAACCAAAAGGTGAGATCTTTCTCATTTGATTTTCTTGTACGGGAAGAGAGCTTGACTAGAATGTTTATATTTATTGTGCATGTGTGTTAAAGTCTGGCGCCAGAACAGGTGTATGGTTGTTTGAAAGGATGGAGGTTAGACTGGGTTGAGGTGGATGAGAAGGGTTAACAGTGAACACCTTGCATATTATTTTTAGATGCAGTGGGAAGATAAGTATCATGTTTACCCATTATAACTGTGGAGTGATAACGTCTGTCATTCTTTTAGAGTTGTGGTCATTTGTACAGGTTATTTTTGAGATTCGTTCTCTTTTATTAGTGTTATTATTATTTTGTAACACTCACCAAGTAATATACTTCTTAGTGTTAAATAGTGTTGGTAACTGTATAAAACTTGTTGAAAACCTGTTGCACAGTATTAATATTATAATATGATTTTTGTAGATTTTCTGCAGTTTGTGTGATGGATGATGAACACTGGATAGAACTTTGCGAATGTTGCAAGTTGCAATTCTACAGATATCTGCTGAGCTTTCTTCAGAGTTCTGCATATGTAGATTCTGTGTGGGCATGCTTGGAGTTAGATTTATATGGTATGATTCAGCAAGTAGTCACAGGGACATAAACAGATGGTGGTGGCCTAACGATTAAGAATCAGAGCAAACAACACAAAGGTTGCAAGTTTATTTCTGAGTTTACTCCTGAAAGTCCTGAAATGAATTGTCTTTGAGTCATTAAACTCTGATTGCTTCACAGGAAATAGTACTTCATTAGTGCATCGCAAGATGCTTTAAAATAGCACCTCATTCTAAAGTTAAGTACAGTTTGAAGTGTGTCTTGAATAACTGTACAGATTAGAGTGTGAGTGTGTTTGGAGTCATCAGTATGTGTGTGTTGACACTTGGGAGTGACAGACCCAAAAGTGTCTCCCAAAAAATCTGCTGGAGTGGCTGAAGTGTGATATAAACATGAACAGGCCTTACACACATTGACTCAATGCTCTCAAAAGTTCCTGGAAATGAGAAACACACTCTTACAGGAATGATGACCTTAAAGTATGGCACAGTTTGTAAATTTATAGTAAACCTACTGTCCTTATGGGACCACGTGGAGTGGAATCAGCCACCTGTGCTGGAGCACCATGTGGATTAATGTCCTTTTGAGAGGAGTTGGCATTCCCATGTTGTAGCTAATGATCTTAAGACTGAAATTGGGCTTATCCGGTCTTTAGTCTGGTCAATTACTCAAGGGAGAGATACCTAGGCATTCACTTTAATCTATGTGCTGTAAGGACAAAAGAAATCTCAGCTTTGTGTATCGTAAAAGTAAAGGTTTAAGTGTCATTCAAAGTCTTAGTAGACAACTAAATAGAGGAAAAACTGGTGTGCTTCCTTCATCTTAAGAAACGCTTGTTTACAATATGTTCGGTAGTAATAAATGTTTAAACATGAATTATGTACTTAGTTTATAATTGTATGTTGTTCTTTACCAGTAGACTATTCACAATGGAGGAAGGACAAAGACCTACATCTGAGATCTACCTCCCAAGCATCAATCTCGGATCTGCTGATGTTGAAGCAGTGGAGAACCATGAGTTGCCAATCATTTCTTTATCCAAAAGCTCGACAGAAATGATGAGCGGACCTCCTCAACGAACAGAGCTGGCATGGTACCGTCAGAACTTGCGTAAGAGCGTCAGCAGTGCAGCGTGTACTCAGAGGCCTATCAGTCTGGGTGGACCATCGACAGGAGTCTCTGTGAACATTTGTGACCATGAACAGGGGAGCATATGCAGCAGCAACAGCACCCCTGAGACTGTAATCTGGCATGGAGGACCTGCAAGATCCTGGAGCGTCATGGATGACTCGCCAAGAAGGACTCCAATGCAAGATCCACTCCTTGGGCAAAATCATGTCCATAGTAGTGTAAAGTGTGTGCCACACTCACCATCCACAAATAGGGATTTAAGAATGAAGGATCTGATGTGTATAGAGGGATGTTGTCCATGTTGCGGACCTGCAGAGAACCTGACAGGGTGCAGCTGTTGCAGAGTGCCTTGTAGAATGAGTTTTTCGGGTCTGAGCAACAACTTCACCCCACAGGGAGCGAATACAGAAGACCATGCTCAGAGCGACTGTGAAAGCCATCATTTAACTGCATGCCACAGATCTACCTGCTCTGGTCACATGATGAGCACTGCCTGTTTGAGAAATACTTGTGGTATCGTTCCATGCTCTGGACATTTGATATCACGGCCACCTTGTGCAGGAAGCCCTTGTGCAGGACAAAGATCCCTGCTTCATTCAGGCTTGCTCGGTTTTCCACCACTTGTGTCCTCAGTCAGTGAGACCAGACTTGACAGCCGCAGTGCAGGCCATTGCTGTGGATCCGAGTTTAGGGGGCAGAACTCTTCCTGCCTTCGACTTGACAAAACAGGCCAGACTTTTCATTTTAACAGGACAGTCAAAGATGCCACTACCATGACATCAGACCACGAGCTCAGACATGTTGGTGTGCAAACCGCATCCGATTCCCTTGCTTCCCCTCTTTCTCATGTTTTTCCTGAAATTTGTTTAAGAGCGGATCCTATTTCAAAAACTCCTTCGGAGCACATGTGTCATAGGACCCCTGTGAAGGAGGTGGAGTGGGATGCTGAGGGTATGACATGGGAGGTGTATGGTGCAGCTGTGGACCCTGAAGAGCTTGGCCTAGCAATTCAAAGGCATCTGGAACTTCAGATCAAAGAGACTGCAGCTGCTGCAGCTGCAGCTGTTCAAACGCAAGACTCCACGGACAATGTCAGCAGCCTGGCACTGCAAACCAGGCAAAGGAAGAAGAGCGAAGGAATTATAAAAACATTGCGCAGTTCAGCATGCTGCTCTAACCCAAGTACTGTGGGGGACTGAAGTGATCAACAAAGGGCCGGAGTCTTTTCAGCATGTGGATATCCAAGATTAGGTAAAGAAAGTTACATGGTTTGAGAATTGCCCGTGGCATATATATTAATTTAACTAAAGCAAATTGTCCTTGAATAAAATCTATAAATATTCTTGCTTAGTTGAAGCTATTACAGCTCCACTGTTTATTAAAGCAGTGATGTTCAGAGATACGTTGCAAGCTAGCATTGCATAGAGCTACCATTTAAAGTTTACATATAATGGGGTGTTTCTACCTTACTTCACACATGGCCTTGTCCCTGTCTTGACCTCCAACGTATCTTTTAGATGCCTCTTTTGGCTCAAAATACCAAAAGTATTTTCATTTTTTGAAGAAATGCTATTCATAGGTTAAAAATGTCTGGATGTATTTGTTGGATTTTGTCAAGCAAACAACAGATTGCTGAACATTTGCTATGGGGTACATTAAAATTAACAAAACTCTTAGACACCCTGAAGCACTCCCTGGAGTATGATCTGCAGGCTACTTTTAGTTAGTTTACATTGCAAAAAAATGCTTTTCTTTTCTTTTAAGAAAAAAAAAGTCAAAATTAGTGAGTTTTTCCTTAGAACAAGCAGAATAATCATTTTTCAATTTTACATCTAGAAAATCCTTCTTGATTTAAGAATTTCTAGATTTTTGAGCAAGACAAAAAAATCTAAGTAAGAATACTTATTTGATTTCTGGTCTCAAAGATAAATGGTGTTAAACCCTTTGAAGTCAATGATAATCAACCAGTACTAAATGGCAGAAATGTCAGCTTAAATTGTTCAAGTTTTTTTTTTTTTTTTTAACTGTGCCTATAGAAGTATAATTTACAAAAACTATCAACTATGTTGTTACTGAATTCACTGATCTTGATGCAGATGGTGATTGGTCCAGTGGCGGTTTTGCCCGGTGGATTAGTGTGGGCTCAAGGCCAAAATCAATCCACAGAGCTAAAAATATGAATGCTCATGAGGTTTGTGGGTGTGTAAAGCTAGGTTCTTATCAGGCCTACTGATGATTAGCAAATATAGACTCAAGGTCAATGTTCCTGCACATATATAGTACATTATGAGCTAAAACTAAGACCCAGTCCTGGTTCTGTGCTCAGGGACGATCTCAGTCAATTCAAAAAGAAAAACATGTACATTTTGATTTTGTTGCCAAAATCTGACATGAAAAAAAATCTTTCCAATATTTTCATGTCATGATTTAATAATGAAGAATAGTTGGCGTTCTATTTAGAAAGTGTAAGGACATAGATAATTATGGTCATTTCACATAATTTTACATATTCATAAATATTTTTTGTTATATAATATTGGTAATGTTTTTGCTTTGTTCATTATGTTGTTAAAATATCGACGTTAAATTTGTTCATATCACATTCAGTGTAATAATTTGACTGTTTTTATGTACTGTATATCATGCTCACGTGACACATGCTATATCTTATACAGAATCAGTCATGATTTTGTGAAAGTTAGGGATTGTATTTTTAGAGCAATCTCTGTCAATAATGTTTAGATTTTATTCATTTAAATAGCATGACACCTATTGTTGGTACATAAATGTATATCCAGAATCTCTGACCAAATCGACAGTATTTGCTGCACAAACTGCTTTTGTTTTTCTTTGCCAAAGCAATCTGATTACTTTTTTTTTGGACCAGAGCATTGTGATTTAACATAATATAGATTTTACTGGATCAACACCTTACAGTATAATGAAAACAAGCTTTATATAGGCTTTCTACAGCAAAAACTACACTACCGTGTTTTAATATTGGAAATACTGAATGTCTTGAAAAATGTAAGCGCAACAATAAATCGTTTGGTAAACAATGTTCTGTGTCTGTTATTTTAGAGCAGTACAGTTAGACGACTTCTTATTGACTCACTGGCAATAGCAAAGCCATATGATCATCATGTTCACATTCAAAGGAAGCACAAAGACAAAGAAAGGGGGATGAGAACATGTCAGAAGGTCCTGCTAAACTTGGTGAACTGTGTTCCAGTAGATTGCCCTGGACATTTCCACGCCTCTTTCATTGTAACTTTGACCAATTGGATGAGCAGGCACATTCCCTGTTATTGACTGCTCCTGAGCAGGTGCTACCTCCTGTTTTGTTTTGTTTTTCCTTGCTGTGCCATGTTTCAGAGTTTGGAGTAAATAAAACAGGTAAGCAGTAAACAATCATAGTAAAAATCCATTCAGTCTGAATACACTCACATGCATATAGTCACATAACATCTCAGCATCTTCTATCTTAAAATTTGCTCTAAGAGTAGGTTTTACAAGCCCTGTTGCATCGTTGTATTCTGGTTCTTATGCCATCTGCTGGTAACATGAGAAACATTTTCACTTAAATCACTATACTGTGTAAACCTTTAGGTTCTTTCCTATCTTGTACTGGAGTAAGAATAGTTGTAAAACCTCTTTTGGAAATAAAATAGTGTGTAGTGGTTTAATGTTGAGTTGAAAAGTTACATGTGTATGCTCAAGATATGAACAATTACCAATGTGCCCTTGATCAAGGCTCTCTCTCAATACCACAATGCTTAAAGGGGATTGCTGCTGTAATAAGTGCACTTTGTAAGTCACTTTGGATAAATAATAGCTTACTAAAAACCGGTTCTGCTAATCTTTAATCAAATTAATATTTAAACGATACAGATCAGTCATGATCTTGTTAATTATTTAGCAGGATTTTCAAGGTATAACTTGGGCCCTGCAAGGTTTCAGAAAGAAACAGAAGGTCACATGAAGGTCAGTACCTCTCCTCATCCAAACAGCATGGCGTGACTGTAAGGAGGCTACTGGCAATCTATTGGGCAGGGTTGTTTTGCACAGTGGCAAGGGACAGTCTGTGGCGGAAAGTGCTGATGGGACTCCTATGATCCCATGAGGCCAGCTTGTTCCGAAAACTCTCGACTACCCCACCAGAACAATCCAGGATTGGGAGGGGTATTGTCAAAGTGCTTTGTCCCAATGACAGGGGCGTGGAGTGCACAAAGGGTGGACCCTGCACCAGGCATAGTATAAATGGGTCATCTCCAACGCGCAACACAGTTTACTGTAGATCATGGCAGTAAGAAGCCCATTTTTTCCACTATTGCTAATGCTGCTGGGTCTGGCGCTGGACAGAGCCTCCACCCATGCATTCAACCCCAGTCGCCTTCAACAGCACAAAGTCCTCCACCTTGGTGAGAAACTAAATAAAAGCTGACCACTGACATCTTTCAAGTGTTGAAAACCCAAATTTACAATTATTTCTATGTATTTCTCAAAGATCCAAATATGGATTTTCTTTCCTCTCCTGCTACAACACCTTTCATTTGCTAATCCTTTCATAAATCCTGTGTAGCTTGTGTTTGCATGTCTACATGGTACTAACATTGACGTAAGTGTTGTTCTGTCCTTAGACTGGCCGAAGGATTGTGGCATGGCTCATTTTAAACCAAACACAGTGGAGCGTATCGTGTCGGGCAATGAAGCAAGACCCCACTCCTGGCCGTGGCAAGTCTCACTGCAGGTAAATTTCACTTGATATGACACAGAACATCTCAAGATGCAACAAAAGAGGAAGCCCATTAAGCTGGAATTAATTTTTCCAGGTTCGTCCAAGAGGCAGTAAACATTATGTTCATGTATGTGGAGGGACTCTGATCCATAAGAACTGGGTTCTTACTGCTGCTCACTGCTTCCAGAAGTAAGGCAAATCACAAGTTTATCACCAGTGGTGGCAGAACTTGAATTGAATTTATGCAGGGCGCTCTTTGTGCTCTTCATTGCCCAGGGGAAAAGCTGAGGATGCTAGTAGCTGGCGTATCGTTTTGGGTAAGCATCAGCTGAAAAGAGCAGAGACCGCTGAGCGTTTTTTCCCAGTGAAGAGGATCTACAGGCATGAGCACTTTCGTTATCCAGCCCACAGTGAGCTGGACTATGACATCGCATTGGTTAAAGCTGGCACGGACATCCAAACCACTAACTTCATCCGCTATGCCTGCCTGCCGCGCAAGCAGATCAACCTCAAGCCAGGGCACTACTGTTGGGTGACTGGCTGGGGCGACACACGAGGTAAAAACTGCATTATACGCTTTTAAAATGTAACTTAACACTTTATTTCAGTAGTCCACTTTAGACATTTTACTAACAGCAAGTAACTTTTATAACCATATGTCAACTAGCAGTCATTGGAGTATGACTAGACTGTCTGCTTAATCTTGATATTATATGTCAACTTACTCTACTAACCCTAAACCTACCCTAACGGTCCACTATGAGAATTAGTAGACATGTAGCTGCAAATTAATGACAATAAGTTGTCATGTAGTCGACATGCAAATACAAAATAACTTATAGTTAGTAAAATGTGTAAAGTGGACTTAAGTGTAACCAAATGTAAAGAGTGTACAGTAACGCCATAACCCAGTGCAATTACTACTGGTTTAATTTACCTTCCCGAGGCAAAAAAAATGACACTTTTACTATTTTATTGGTATCATTGAGTTTACTTAGGGAGGCGATCCACTTATCCCATTTATCACACTTCTTCCTCTTTAAATCTTAGGTGGCAAAGAAAATGTGTCACTTGCTGAGGCTTTGAACCAAGCTCGGCTCCCAATCATTGACTATAAGACCTGTCGGCAGAAGAAGTTCTGGGGTGACCGCGTAAGAGACTCCATGATTTGTGCTGGCTTCCGAGATACAGAGGGCACCCCAGCCGCATGCCAGGTGAGAAGAGTTTTATGGGAAAAATTATTTAAGTTGCCCCTTTTTCAACTCCATTTACACCTTCTGTGTGGCTCTACTTTTTGTAGGGTGACTCTGGTGGCCCTCTGCTGTGCCAGGTGGGGCGTGACCGCTGGGAAGTCCACGGCATCGTGAGCTTCGGCCCTATCGGATGCACAGTGGAGAACAAGCCCAGTGTCTTCACTCGCACCGCAGCCTACATCCCATGGATAGAGGCCACACGCATCAGGGACTTTTTCTTGCACTAAGTTCCAACTTCAAAGAACTCCTTGTCCACATTTGTGGGCACAGGAAGAGTCGTTATAGCAAAAGATTTAGTGCCGTGTCCCGGTTCCAAGTCCGGCCCATGGACCTGCTCATCCATTTGTGGTCCTTTAGCTGGAAGCTGGCGTACAACATCACAACCACCAGCCACTAAAGTTAGGGTAGTTTGCACCAGTTTGTGGAACGTTTCTCCGCTATGCATGTGAGATGGGCTTCGCTGTAGAACATGAACTGCAAAGTTTTAACTGCTTTCAGCTAAACCACACTAATCTTCCCCTTGTGTTCGACAAGCTAAGAAACATCTGTAAAACAAGTCCTGGCTATTCAACATTACACTCATTAGTTCAGTTGACCTTGTTTTTTTTCTGTTAAAGGACTGGCACACGCATTTGCCCTTGTATGGGCAGTCCAACGTTCAGTTCTTAAGGTGCTTTGACGGTCAGCGTCAAGTAGTGATAGGAAATTTCACCTGTTGTGGGAGACATTCTCCCTTAAGAACATTCTAACTGCAGTGATTTTCACTGAACAGTGCAGGTAATTTCCAAATACAGTTTAATTTTAAGCTGCTACAAGGATTTTATCCATATAATTTCCATAAACTAATTAAATACATTTTAATTATATGTATCATTTAATCTATGCATCTAATATATTATTAGGTTATTAGTATAATACTGCTCATATAATAGAATGAGTAACCAGTGGTTATTCTGGAATATTATAATTATTACTCATTTGAAATCATTGCCTGTTGAAATCAACTTTCACCTGATTACAAATAAACCTTACTATATATTAAAAAAAAATGTTTTAATGTCTTGAAATCTGAACACGGTTAATTTATACATATATATATATATATGTGTGTGTGTGTGTGTGTATGTATATATATATTTTTTTACTACATAAATACGGGATGGGGTACCATTTATGCACAGCAAATAGAACTTCTGTAACTCCTATTTTACACAACTATTTTAATATAACTAAAATGCAAATTAAGAGTCTCAATCAGTGGAAAGTATTTTATTTTTTACGGATTCGGAAGAAGCAGCCAGGTTAGTCTGCACTGACAAAATTAATCACAGCACAATGAGAACAGACAAAACTTCATGAGTTCCTGCAACTTACACCAAAAAAGACATGTATCAGTAAATTCACATCTACTTAGTCCACACTAAGTAATTTGGAGGCAGCCTGGTTCTTCCATTTAGATATTACACTTGTAACTGTATCTGAAGAAGTCTGTGCATGTGTGGTGGGGTCCATAGTTTTCATAAAGAAGAAATGTACGCATCTCCAACAGTGGGTCATAAAATTAAGAATGAGCTCAGAGTCAAAATAAGTCCATCGTTTGAGCTCTAGGTCATCCTCAGTAATGTGAAGGCGATGTCCCCTTCAGGTGATCCCAGTTGTTGTAAAGAGCATACAGGCTTGACATGGCTAAACCAACAAGACCTCCTCTGGCAGCTCCTTTGAGTCCAGCTGTACAAAACAAATGTACATTTATATTATCAATTAATACAATAAACATTATGTTCATTATATTAAATCAGTGATGATATTGTCTCTTTTCCTCACCTGTGGATTTAAAAAGCATCCCTGTTAATGTTCCTGCTGTCACTGTGTTGAGGTCATCCTCTGCACCCCTGGCCTTCTCAATGGCCACACCGAACACACTGTACAAAAGAGCTGTTGAGAAAGAGAAACATTTTATTATGCATGACAATTAATTACACAACAAATGTGATATTCATTGGCACAAGCTGTTTAAATTTTATGCATCTCTTACCCACAGATCCTAGCGTGTTGGCCCATGATGCGCCTTGTCGTGTGACCATGTTCAAAATTCTGAACATATCAAAGATCAGCGTTAGAAGTGATTACAGGTAATAAACAATGAATAAACAGTTCCAGTGAATATAAAATAAATATACCTTAAACAACAACAAAAGATCAAAATTCATTTCTGGTCACAGTGAAGTTTTATATGTAGTAGCTTATCCACAATGTGTGTGAAAAGAAGGTGCTCACAGAGTCAAAAGGTATCACTGCAGAAGTGCTAACACATGCAACATCAAATTTTACGAATTTCGTAATAGGTTAAAATATCTAAAAATTAGTGGTGGGCTGTTATTGGAGTTAACGTGAGACTCTTATCGCGCGATAAAAACAAAAAATACAGCCGTTAATCTATTCACAAAGTTGTGTTGGAGCTGGGTCTATACTACGCAAGCTATGATGACTTTCACCTTGATATTTTAGCACGGATGTATACATATGGTGCTTTTCCACTGCGTGGCACGGCACAGATCAGTTCGGCTCGGTTTGCGTATCCACTGCAGTTTAGTACCGCTTTATAGTGGGCGGGATTATTCACGTGTCGTTATAGTTGCGCCGCCTCTACTGCCGTGACATCACCGTAAACGCGCCACAAACAAGCACACAACAATGGAGCATATCGGAATTGTTTAGGTAGCACACATATTCTGAATGCCTTTGGCAGAATTTAAATGAGCCATTTTAATCTAGATTAATCTAAATACATTTCAAAATTAATCTAGATTCAAAAAATAATTTAATGAATTGCAGCAAATTAGTTATAGGTTGCATCACATCAATATTACATTAGTGATTGATATTCTAAAAGCTCCTGTACGAATGATCTATACAGCAAACATAATTTCTAATTACAAGTTAAAGGAGCAGACACTTACTGGACATTTCTGGGTTTTGACCATGGCATGTCTCTAGTTTCTGTCAGGCCCATACGGAGACCATTAAGTGTCCCAAAAGCAGCGCCTTCAAAAGAAATATACAGTCAAAATGGGAGATGATTAAAGACAAACGACTGATCAAAGCTTGCAAAGAGACAGGCCTCACCTGTTATACAGCATCCCCCGATGGTGAAGAAGGCCAACTCAAAGCGACCACGGGTTTTATTTGCCCCAGTGGGCAAGATAAACTCATCAGTGTCCTAAGAAAGCAAGACAAGCGACATTATAATGTATTTAATGTACGCTTTTTTGTATTACAGTCCTCTTGTATTAACAAGAGAACACAGTATGTGACCCTGGATCACATAAGTAGCACGGGTATAGTTGCAATTGCCAACCACACATTGCATCGGTCAAAACTCTTGATTTTTCTTTCACGACAAAAATCATTAAGTAAAGATACTGTACTAGGAGGATATTCAGTAAATTCCCTAAGCTGCAAAGATCCTAATATGGACCTAATATTAAAACTTTAAAGGCGATTTTCTTAATATTTTGATTCCAGATTTTTTTAATGCTTGTATCTCGGCCAAATACTGTCCTATCATAGCAAACCATGCATTAATGGAAAGCTTCTGTATTTAAAAAAAACAAAAAAACTTTCTGTGGTCCAGTGTCACATGTAATCACAAAAGCACATTAAGTTTATATTGTGACAGTTTACACTTTATTTCAGTCCATTAAGCCACAGAAAAACTTTAAATCGGTCTGAATTATAACTTAACTGTGTTTTTTAATTTTTTAAAAACAACCATTACAACAAAAACATACTAACAAAAAGACAATGAGGGTTACATTAATTCAAAGCATATTATAATAGAATTAATTAGAATTATTAGAATTGCTTAAAGAGATAACATACATATTTAAAACATTTGCGGGAAATAAAAAGTAAAGGGTTTTCTTTGAAAATGTACATTTATGAATGCAAAATTAAGCAAGGAATAACAGTAAATTAATAATAAATTTACAACGAGGAGGACCAAAATTCAAATACATTTTTGGGGTTTATGCAGAAGTATTTTCTAACTTAATTTAAAAAATCAACTAAAACACTTTTCAGTATACACGTTCCCAAAATAAATGATTGATTGTTTCTTCACGCTGATGACAAAAAGAGCAATTGGAGGAATTAGCTGTGGTACAGAACCTCACCTGCACAAGGTAACGTGGGTCAACATTGAGATAGGGCGAGAGAGGGCTCATACCAGTCACTGAAAAAAAACACATAACACTCACTATCAGAAATGAACAGATGTAACTATGATAACTATGATGTGAATCAGTTATAAAATTAGCCATTACATGGGACTCCTGCGAGTTCAGTATTTGAATACTCCGGGGTTCCTCCACCGAAAAGGCTCCCGAGTCCCCCTTTAATCCCTCCTGGTGCCGATGTGTTATTATCCATGTCTTGAGAGATAGTACAGAGTAAAAGGTCTCGATGATCAGACTTCTTCCTTACCGACACGCGTCAAACTGACGGACGTTAGCAACGCCAAACGATTTTTTTATCCACCCCTTTGTGCTGTATATTATGCTGTTAAAAATCCCACATAGACTTCACTGTGCCGAGTTGTTAAGTGTTGATGTTTGATAATTAGAGAGTCTTCAGTTTCTGACCGAGAGATTCTGTACCGCTGACCTCCACATGCTGCCCTGCCGTAAAGTGAAAGGACACTGTTGACGCAATACTGCCGTAAAATTACTCGCGTGATTGCTGAGGATTTCATCAAATCAGTAACATATGCATATATTTTAAATAAACAAGTATTCGTTTGCTAAAATAAAGTAGGTGATATAAGTAGGTGTCTTTCTGAGACTATTGGTGACGGCGTAGATATGGGTGACAGACTTCAACGCAAAGGACCTGACAGTTGATTACACGACATTTTGCGACCGTCGCAACAAGGAAGATCTACAAATATACACAAACTAAAGTAACATTCTTGATAAAAGTGCAATAAATTAAAACAGATAGGACACAAAGTAAACATACTGCTGTCGGGATATCAGTATTTGCTGAATTAGAAATAAATGTTAATATTAAGTTGAGTTTATAAGAAAATAAAACGTTAAACGTAAGAAAACAACGGAAGATCAACAACTAAGAACACGAAACTGTAAACTACAGTGAACTCTGCAGATATGTTACATAGTAGATGGCTTTTTAATCATTTGTACTATTAAATAGAACAGAAACCAATTTTAATACAAGTAATTTAATAAGAAATAATGATTTATTCATCCAGTTATTTATATTATGGTGTTATGATATCATCTTCGTTATTTACAGCTGCTTTGGTATGTGATTTTAATTCTATAGGTAACAGCCATTGAGAATTAATTTCATTTTAAATGTTTCCGCCAGTGATGATGCTTCACCACTAGATGGCAGACAAGGACACATTTCAAAAAGTGGACTGTTTTGAGTTTTCTTTTTTCTGAAACAATTGGTTCAGTTGTTTTTTTTTTTTTTCTTCTCAACTGATTTGTTACTTGGGAGGGGGGGTTAGCTACCTCACACCGAATCGTGTGCCACTATAAAGCATGTCTCGTGATGCATGCTTTTTCAAGCAAAAATGGTTGTTTAGCACCATAAAGGTTGTGTTCTGATCCTCCTAGCTCGAATGAGATTTAAGAGGAATTCGCCGTGTGGGAGGATGCTGAAGCGGAATTCTATCAGCACAGCTATTTTTTTTTTTTTTCTGTCTCTTTCTTTTCCACCCCTTGAGGTGGAGCAATAACGTTTGCCATTGTTGTCATTCTGTGAGCTCAGACTTCCTGGCATCCACACTAAATTACCCAGGGCTTTCTGTGGGAGCAGAAATGGCTCACTGTTCCCCAACAAAAAGACCATTCACAGTCAGTGGAAGGCCTCCTATAGACAGCCCACAGTGCTGAAGAGAACCAGAGGCAGTCGAATAGAGACAGGCACCCCTAGGAACATGGGCGCAATAGGAAATGACTGTGATGTCATAATGAATTCATCTCACAGAATATCTTTTAATCACGCTTATGTTTTATCATCACGCTTTGTTGTCGGCCTTATATTTAGAGTTTTTGTGCCAAAAACAACAATGGTGAGTACACACAAAAAACTCCAGAAGGACCCCAAAGGGGGTGTGTTACCATGGAGATATAAAAGCTGCCCAGAGCCTCTGTTCCTTAAACTAGTTTAGAGGAGATGAGAGGGGAGGACAAGAGGGGGTGGGGGTTCAAAGGGGTCCTCTGAAACCTTTCAGATGAAGACTTTAAAGCCATCGTGCTTGTTTCATAAACAGCAAACAACAAGCATAGCACATAATATTGTTGCTTGCTGTTCGAAATTCATGATATTTGTGTGTGTACTCATCATACGTTCATAAGTAAAAATCATCAATGTTTTTAAAAAGTTGCTTACATGCTCATCAAGGCTGCATTTATTTGATCAAAAACAGTAAGGCAGTAATACTGTGAAAAATTATTTTGGTGGAAAGCGTGATACCTACAAAAATATTGTATTAGCAAGGATACCAAAATATGAAGTAGTAAAACAGTTTAATAATAATAATAATAAAACAGTTTAACAATAATCAGTATGTTTGAGAATGATTACCGAAGAACTGGTCTAATTAAGACTAGAGTAAAGTTCATAAAATTAAATTACATTTATATATATTGCAAAATATTATTGCAGTTTATAGATAGATAGCAATATTTGTATATAATAATTTCTATGTTTCATCTAAAAATATTTTAGTGTTTAATATTTTTTTAATTATTAAAAAATATATATTTTTTCAGTTTTTTTCTGTATTTTGATCAAATAAATGTAGCTTTGATAAGAATAAAAAACTTGAGACAAAAACATAAAAAATACATTTGTAAATACATAATAAATATAAAATATATATTTAATACCAAAAGCTGTGAGGTACATTTATTTTTTTTATTTCAGAAGTTTCAAGAAGATGACTTTAAAGGGATAGCTCACCAAACATGAAAATGATATCATAATTTACTCACCATGTCGTTCAAAACTGGTGTGAGTTTCTTTCTCATGCTGAACATAAAAGAAGATTTGAAGAATGCTTGTAATCAGTGGTCCTGAATGACTTATATTTCTTTCCCTAATAGAAGTCAATGGGGACCAACAACTGTTTGGTTCTTCAACATTCTGCAAAACATCTTCTTTTGCGTTCAACATAGGAAACAAACTTATACAGGTGATCTATTGCTTTAAAGCCATCACGTTTCTCAGAAGCACCACTGCATGACTGTAGCTGCTTGAGATTCGTACAACAGATGTAAAAATAAAAACACCTATTATTGGATGGATCAATGGCTTATGACCTAGTGGCATTTTGAAGTGAGGTCCTCGGCACGTAATCCTAAATGTATTTAAAGCACAAACACGGTGTTCTACTTTGTTATGCTTTCAAGTAACTTAACAGACTCCTGGAGGATTCACTGTGCCGCAAACAGGAGTTAAACAAAATCACCTGTTTTAAAGTCTCTGGAAACTTGCAGTCCACACAAACTCAACAGCTCCCCCTTAATGTGGATTTGTTTCGTTAAAGCCCAGCTGACACTCGCAACAGATTTACGTAAGCCTTCTAATATCCCAGATACAAAGTAAAATCCAAGAGCCATAGTTGTCCCTTGGCTTAGCTCTTGTCATTTCAAGCTCCCCGTTATTCTCTGGCAGTGCTTTAGGACTTTGGCTTGGCTGTGAATGTTCTCCACTGCGGCCTGCCAAGTTCTGCTGTCCTCTCCCACCAGTCTGGGCAGCGTCCAGCCTTGTGGAGCCAGAGTGGGGGGCCAGGATTGAGCCAGACCCCGGGCCCCATCCTCTGAGAGCAGACAGGAAGGGCGGGGGGACCCCACAGAACGAGAGGAAGAGGAATGGGGACACCGACAGAAGACAGAGAAGCATCCTACGAGTTCAAACACAGTCTAAAGTACAAGTAAACTGGGCTCCTGTACATCTTTACTCGGAAAGCCTATTGGATGTAACCGAAGCGAAGCAGCACCCTGCTGTGAGACTCCACTGTGGCGTAACATCTGTTGTGTCATCCTGTTTAATTTGTTCCGTCCTTTATATGCACCCCACCATCACCACCTCAGATATTTCTCAGATCTTTAGCTATGAATAGAAACAATTACACAAGCTAGGTAAACAGCGATGACTTCCTCTCTTACATAAACATTGATGGATGTGTCTGTGGAAACGGTTCTTTAATAGAGCAGAAGGAAGCGTTCCTTGAGATTTGTTCTGTCCGAGCCCTTTGGGAGGACATTCCCCACCCTCTCCATATCCTCATGCTGGACAGGTCTTTGTGGTCATTGTTTGAGATCAAGTGTGGTTCGTTTCCTAGAAGACCCGTACTTGTGCTGACACTCCCCTTGCTTCAACAGAACTGAGCTGCCCTGATTTTAAATGTTCAAACACAATATTGCAAAGCTAAATGGGATGGGTGTGAACCGAATCTTGACAAAATATTATAAACGTAATATTTATTGCAATTTTTGTATATATTAATGAATATATTTAAAATAGAATATTGTTTATATATTAAAATGAATATATTATTATTATTATTATTATTATTATTATTAACTAATAATAATGATTGTTAATATTTAAGTTAATTATTAAAAGTACATTTTTTAAATCCCATCTTCAAGAATTAAATGTTTTCAAGAAAAAATAGTAAGTATTGAGTATTCTATATTCATTTCTCAGGTTAATTTTTTATTTTAATATACTATATAAAATATATACTTAATTTACTGCTACTAATAATAATTAATGTTTAATTAATTAATGACTAATTTTAAGCACTCCTGCTCTCCCTTGGAAGTATGCAGTGTTTTAGAGGTTGCAATATTAAATATTAATTTAAAAAAAGGTACACAACATCATTCTTGTTGCTGTCTGCGTTACTGACAAATAGTGTAGGATTAATTTTAATATCGACCACCTGGGTTTATAACTCTGGGATAGTGTTAACATCAATGACATGAGCCCTGTTGACTAATTTTGTTTCACTTATATGATTAATGAACATTAATATTTATATACATATATATATATATATATATGTGTGTGTGTAGCTGAATTCAGGCTAAATATGTGTGATACTAAAAAATAACTTTTTTTTAGTAGTGTCTGACTACTTAAGCTTTCCTGTAAAAGTATGGAGTACTTTAGAGAGGGTGTTTGGTTGAAGCTAGCTTAATGTTGGCTAATATCACACCATCTTTAACAGAAAGCCTTTCTGTTTTACCTACAGCCGCCATATTGAGTAGCATTGCAATTTCTTCCTCTGTTCACTTTTCTACAAGGAGTCTGTCGCCTCTTCCTCAAACTCTCTGGGTTTAGCTTGCCACTGGCATCCAATACGATCAGTAGATTGACAAGGAAGGAAGGAAGGAGGGAAGCAAAGGGCTCTATTTTCATTTGGTAAGTTGGGACAGAGAGTTCTGAGTTGGTTTGTGGGCATAAAGGTTGTAAAGGTCATTGCAGCCTCTGAGGGGGAAGTCAGAGTGCGAGTCAACGGAGTATACTGTGTCCCTCTCTCTCTTTACAGGGACTTACCCAGTTCATCTTTCCTCTTTGGCCCTCAGCTAAAACGTTATCCATTCCACTCTTTAAACCTGCTGCTGCTTTATGCTCCGTTACTTTGGATAGTGCCTGTATGTGCATGTGTTTTTGATAAGGTAAGCAGCACTGTAGAGTTAAGGAGGTAGGCGGGGGCATCAGAAAATGTACAAGACAGGAAATTGAGATTTTAATTGCAGGTTAGAGATGGAGAGAGGTTGGAGGGGGGAAGAGAGAGAATGATTACCTTACATAGCAGCTAGTAATTTGGGACAGGCAGGAACCATTTAACACAAAACGCGTGGTGTTTAATGAACAGTTTGCCTTCTGTGGGAGCGAATTAATCACACTCTCTCCTCTTCCATCCATTTCACTTTCTCCCTCTCAGTGCCTGTCCATTTTTTCTCTTTTTGTGTGTGTATGCTATGAAAAGAGAAGCATACCTTAAATGAAAATCGTGTTATTAGGACTACTCACCTTAACGTCCTCCCAAAACGATGCTCCTATTTCTTCTCACATTTTAAAGTGATGACCAATTTTTAGCTCCAAAAATGAAAAATGGTTTTATTGTGCTTTGTACAGTCTTCTTTAGCTAGCTTACTAGCCTATTGCTTTTGCTTGATGAACGCCTTTTTTTCAGTCGTTCCACACAAAAGGTCCACAATGGGGTAAAAACCACTTTTATGAACGTAACAAATATAATGGGGGTGAATTCATATTATATTGTTCAGTTTGCATTAAACACCATCTTTGTTGTCACACACTGACGGTCACAGATTCAGTTCTGTCGCTGTTCTTTTGGATGTGACCAGATTTGTTAAACGCAGGCTATGGTTGGCGACTTTGCTATAAACTGAAAAGGAAACAAAATCTAGTAACTAGGACTCCTGGGTGCAGTGATGAGGTCTTATGGGAACTAAGAGAGTCTGATTAGCTTTATCAGCTAAACACAGACCATTACACACAACGGCAACTCATTAAAACAATGTGTGAACAGTTAGAAAACTGAAAAACAGTTTTAGAAGGTTATTCAGAGTTATCGGTTTCCTTCACGACAAAGTTGAACTACTGGCAAACAGAAATCGCTATCTTGACCTCAGTGAGGATATTCAGTGCTCAAATGAGGACCTGATTTGAACTTTACATTTTAGAAGCCTGATGTTGGTTACTATAGTTAGGCTGATGTGCACAGCTGAAAACTGTTACAGTTAGTGGGCGTTTATTGGATTGACCCCCAGTTATTTTACAGAAGACAATGTTTGTTTCGTTTGTTTTCTTGCACATTTCAGAGATTCTGTAAAGTCTGGCTTACATTGGTTTCAATGGATTCTTTGAAAGACAATTACCGGTGTAATCTACAGTTACTCTTTTCTTGTTGACTCTTAGAACTTTCCAGCTCAACAGATGGTTACGATAGAAAAACAAGCACACAATGGAGAATGTTGGGAAAGAAAGAATAATAAGACTGTGCGAAATAGAGGTGGGTGCTCGTCCACCTCAAACAACCGCACCATTTATATAGATTTTACTTCTCCTTCAGCTTTTTTTTCCCACCCAATAATCATCTTGTCACTTTAGTGTTAAATGCAGCTTTGTTCAGTATGATCAATTAAACAGTGCAGAGAAGTTTAGTCCCAGATCTCCTCCATTATCTACAGCAGACCTGAATCAGATTAGTAGGCAGAGTGTTCTGGCACATGTAAAAAGCACAAGAGAAAGAGCGACCAAGTTAGTTTCTTTTTTTTTTAAAACTATGATTTTAATATTTTGCTATTGCTTCTCAGTACAGAGTTTAGTCCAGCATATTTCAGTCAGTAAAACACTCTTTTGCTTAATTTCACACAAATCCTGTTCTAAAGATTCAAAGCAGACAAAAGAAATTATTGACAGGGTTAATGAATAGAAATCAATCATCAAATGTTAGAATAATCGGCTAGAAACGATTAATCAAATTATATGTCTAGAAATGGTTAATAGCTTACAATTTACATAAGAAGGCACAGAGGCAAAGCAACAATGACAAACCAAACACCCCAGCAAATAAAAGCCACTTTAACACTTGCTGGGACCAAATGATATTGTTTTTTTCCATGAACTATGGAATTATATCATCATGGGAAAAATATCTCTCAGTTAATTCTTTTGTAATAAGGCATACTGTTCATATCTGGAAATGTGATTTAATGTTATTTCTCACATACAAAATATGATAGAAAAATACATTATAAAATGTTACAATGGTTATAAATAGGACTGTATATTTTCCAATGCAGGGAGCTACTTGGGATTGCGAGAGAAAATAAATGACAACAAAAATAAGCTTAAATGGAGAGTTGCAGTTCATTGGCATATACAATACATAAGCAGTCACTCACACAATCACCCATAAACATGCTCACACACATAATGAAAGTCTATAGTAATACTGCATGGAAAGCAAACACTAAACCAAAAAATTAAACAACACACAATATTAAACAATTCCAGTTTCTAGTCGATCTGACAGGATTAGAGATCCTTGTAAAAACTTTTTCAATCCGTTAAATGTATTTGGAGGACTTTTACTTTTCCAAGTTAATAAAAACATGACATGCAACTGCATCACAACCTCAAACGTCTAAAAAGTATTGCATTTGCTCTGCATAAATACAACCAATATTATTAGAAAAGGAGATGCATCTTCTCAAAATCCAGTTATGATAGCCAAATTACAAAATGTAATTATTATTTGTTAATACGCTTTTAGTTTCCTTGTTCTTTATCATAGAAATGGTCTGATATTTCAACTGGAAGACCAAACTGAAATATTAATTGCATAGGAAGGTATGTAGAAACGTGACACGTCTGCATACAAACATGCTCTTCTAATACACTTCAATTCTTCAAAAAGAATAAAATGAGCTCTGTACTAACGTTATTAATATTCCTCCTGATGAATGGAATAAATGCTTCTTGATATATAAGCAGACTAAAAATACAAAAATACTGACCAGTAATAGTTGGGGGTTTCATCGCTGTGTAACAGATGTAGTGATGGACCTAAAAGTGTATTAGAGAGCTTGTACATATACATTATCAACTACAAACAGATTGTGAGTTCAAAGGGCCACCTAACGTAGTGTGACAGGGTAAAACTAGATCATTAATTTTAAATAAAAATTAAAAAATGCACATAAAAAAAAAAAAAAAAAAAAAAAAAAAAGGGTTTTGAGTGTAACGCCTGCGACATTGTTCTATACACCTCTTGTTTTCATGACTAAAGAGGAAAAGAACAGAAATACCTGATATGTTGGCATATAACACACTGATGGACATTCATACTTGTTCGTATTTGATGATATTGTGTAAAATAAGGCACTTGGGGGTTTTTTTATAAAAAAAAAAAAAAGACACTATTTTGGTCTCTCAAATTTTGTTGTTTGTTCATCACATTTTGACAATACTGCTTTATTTTTGAATACAAAACGGATCACCTTTAAAAATATATATATATATATATATTCATTTTCTGTGCAGCACCCTCGTATCAAAAAGATATCAATTGATGTTGAGTGTTTGTACACTTGCTCATGTGGATGCTTTTCGACAGCTCTCTGAAGAAAGCGCTGGTAGGCAAGCATGGCTTTTACATCCCTTATGGACATTTGGACCTAGAAATCAGTTTAAAAAAAACTGCTGGGTTTTATTCTTTTCAAACTCTTCAGGATGGTATGAGAACTGCAGTGCACAAACTTATAGAGTTATATAGAATATTATGCTTCTAAACCAAAAAAAAAGAAGCGTGTTTATTTAGTGTGTGCATGTGAAAGGCTAACAGTAGGATTTTAGGTGTCGCCCAGACAGCGTTATTGCTTTATGACACTTCAGTGCAGGCTGGGAAGCCCAGGTCACCTGACCAAGGAGGTCCTCTGTTTGAGAAGGGGAGCGATTCTGTTCTGCGGGTGGTGGCGTGGGGCCATCACGGCTTCTCGGCTGTGTTAAGCGAATTAAAGCTGCTTCTGGGCTCACCAGCAGGCCGCCAAAACATAGAAGCGAAGGACGAGAGCCAGAGAACTGGTCAGCAGGCAGGCAATGGTCAGGTCATCATTGGGTGAAGAGTTCAGAGGGTCATTGGTTAGTTGCCGGTGGCGGCTGGGTTGTTAGACAAAAAATAAATAAATAAAATGGACAGACAGAGGGGAAACGAAAAAAATAAAAGGACATAAAGAGGACACAAAAGAAAAAAAGATAGAGAAGGAGATTAGTTTCAGCTAGTGACGGTTGGATGACAATATGACATTACTAATTCCAGCTACTGTAAGAGAAAACTGCTCAACGTCTACGTTAACACAGCAAAATCATGAAGGCCTCATGATTTCACTCCAGAACCCATCTCCCAGGTGAAAATGGTTAAAGAAGCAAAGAGGCAAATCAATTATAGAGTCATTACGAATTAAACCTAACAGCACTTAATAGTTAGTAGCAGTCAATTAAGTTTGGGTGTATGGAAAAAACCAACAGCAAGACAGTAAAAGGGCTTCAATCCTGGATTAATTTCTAATTTTTTCGAGGAACGATCCTCTGACTGCTATTAAGCATTAGAGTGCTGCTTCAATACAAAGCCACAAAGCTGCTAGTGATAATGATATGGATTCATGAGTAGTTACAGAGATGTGACGAGAGAAGTAAAATCAGAGAGTGACAGGCTAATCAAAAGATTTCTAGACAGTACAAAACGTTTTTTTTTTTACTCAACTTTTATTGCTTTTAAAATTTGACTATTTACAAAAAATACAGAACGCTAATCCAACAGATTGATACTAAAGCATATCGGCTGAAATTAAGGGCTACAACAACACAAGAAAACAATTAGAAAAAGACATATCTACTTGTTTTGCAAACCTGTAACTTATAAGACTGTCATAGGTACGACATCCTAAAAAACTAAATGTACCCCTTATGGAAAAAAAAAACCAAAATAATAATAATAATGACATGGCATTGTTCTTCAATGTTGACTAGTATAAATTCCCTATTCATTTACAAATACAATAGAATTTCATAAATGTTCTTGCTTTATAGTTAAACATATTGCTTTCATAAACTCATCTTAAAAAGATCACACACGATAACTATGTTCTTTTCCATACATTTGACAAAAAAAAAAAGATTACTGCAAAACAACAAACAAGAAACAAACAAACTAAAAATGGAATATTTCTTCAGTTCATCTGTTGTTCTTGTGCTAACAGTCAGCCACATTGTGTGACTGTCCTGATTTGATAAACATCCTAACATCTCATGAGGTTTTGCCGTTTCGTTTCACTTTGCTCTGTCTGAGTATCGCAGACTAGGAGCTGGTGATTTAAAATCTTCAGTGCAAAATACTTGTGCCATATCTTTATGATGAGGAATTTCTTGAAAGGGAAGTTTAAGGGATCATAAGCACTCTGAAACACCCTTATAATGCTCTGATTATGCATCGAGCATAAAAAATATTTTTAAAGGGCAGTGCATATGATGACTTAAACTCTCAAACAAGTCCTAACCTTCATAACCGTCTAGCCTATCTTGTGTGACGCTGTCTAAGCCGGGTGCTTGGAATATTTCATCCAGTGCCTTTCATTCAAGGCAAATTCTCGGAGATCTTTCTGAGGCTGTGGGCAGTAAGCCAGACAAGATAGATTGGACTTTTTGTGCAATTTCACAATTGTTATGCATTAAACTGGTCAGTTTTATTGGTCTAGCAAATTATGACATGTTAAAGTCTTATGGGTGTGAAATTCACTTATATTGATCAGTAGATTCTCACGTTTACAGTTTTTTCAGGAGTCATAGTTATTATATGTACAGTTTTGGCACGTATTTGTAATATGAGTTTAAATCAGTTTCATTACAGCGTTCTTTAGAAGCTGGTGCTGTAATTCCCTTAGATCCAGTTTATTTCCATTTGAAAGATTTTGACATGAATATGCTCAATGACCCTGGCCAAAAAATATTCATATTAACCTAAACGAAAGCTGATCTATACATAAAACTGCATTAAAAAGGTATAAATAAAATGAGAAAAGATTCAAACAGTACATGAACAAAAAAAAAACTGAATTTGCAGAAGTCAAAGTATCTTCAGTAATGAGATACAGCTTATAACAGGTCTGAAATTCTATACTGTATTGAATTTTCTCAAGTATGCATCTGCATCATAAATTGGGGGAAAATCAGCATAGCACCATCTTCTAAACTTATGCTGGTCTGGCCAGGCTGAACCATAAATAAGATTGTTTTATTATATCAGATGAATATAGAGTAAAACAGAGTTCCATTATTCTTTAAGTAAAAACTCAAAACTGTTTCTTTGAAAGCTGCCGAAACAATGTTTCAATGGATCAGAATGGGAGAGTAGATTTAAATGGGACACTAATGTATTTAAGCGACATAAAATTATCTGAAAATACACTAAAACTGAGAAAAGGATATCAAAGGAATGACAAATGATGGAATAAACAGAAGCAAACAAACAGGTGAGCTCCATTACCCTTCATTGACTATGAGCCTGAAGGCCTTCACAACGTCATCAGCGTAATGGAGCACAGTGGACAGTCAATTTTGCTCCAAAGTGGTTCTAACACTATCACACTAGACGGTTTTCCATCTGCATACATCCAATAAGCTTCGGATCATGTTTGACGCAATATACAATGCTCAATGTAAGTGCTCAAGTTATCAGATCATACTTACAGTCTGTTCCAAAACCTTGTGAGCTTTCTACAGAGGCAGTATTACATATGTTTCCAATGTGAAGGCTTGTTTTACCTAATTTTATCCTGAGGTAGCATATACAGTGGGTAAAATAAGTATTGAACGAGTCACCATTTTTCACAGTAAATGTATGTCTGCTGACATTAAATTTTCCCTAGAGGTTAATAACAATCGAAGTAATCCATAATTACAAATAAAACAAAACAAATAAGTTGAGAAATTAAGCTGTTTGTTGTAAAATGGAACGGCACAGGGAAAAAGCATTGCACTACTGAAATTTATTTAATACTTTGTACAAAAGACTTTGCTGGTAATGACAGCTTCAAGACGCCTCATGTATGAATAGTTGCATGCATTGCTCACGTGTGATTTTTGGCCCATTCTTCCACACAAACAATCTCGAAGGATCTAGCTCCTATTTTCTATTGGATTCAAGTCAGGTTATTGGCTGGGCAATTCTAGCAGTTTTATTTTCTTTCTCTAAAACCAATTAAGATCTTCTTTGGCTGTGATTGGATTCATTGTCTTGCTGAAACCCACCCTTGTTTCATCTTCCATCATCCTGGTGTTGGGACTGAACCAGCTAATATTAATTTTCACTGACAGGGTTGCAGGATTGCTTTTAAATTACTGATAGATTTAAGCTGTTGTCTTGACTTTCATTGTTCAATACTTTTCCCCATTGTCCTTTATTTATATTATGCATAACTTGGTTTCTGAACTTATTTGTTTTTTCGTTTTATGTATGGATTACTTTGGTTGTTACCAATATCTGGTGAAAATTTCATGTCAGCAGCAACTGTATTAAACACATTTTCTAATAAAAATGGTGATGCATTTAATTCTTATTTTACCCGCTGTATGCATACGTCACAGAAAAGGCAATCTCAAATTGCATTGTGGTGTTGCATTAATTACTGTCAAATATCGATCAAAATATAGTTCAGGTGCACAGTATGTAAAAAGTACACTTGTAGCATTCTAACCTCAAACTTCAAAATCAAGTCGAGTCTTCTGTGCAGAATGCCATTTATGTTATGTGTCAGTTATGAAATTGTGTATTAATAAGGTTCCATGGCAGTTAAGATGCTGTCTTAGAAGGCAACTCACTAAATTCTGGAACAGAGCTTAAATTTTAAAAGTTTGGAATGTTGACAAAAGTCATCATAAGATGTTCTTCTTTTGGAACTGTATTCTATTTTTTAACCTTTGCTTCAATGACCCCAAGAACATGTTCAGAAAATTATTAAAGTACGCTGATAACACCTACAGTTTCAATGCATTTCCAGGTTGGCAGGTTTAGAGAGTAAACGAACCCAGCGCCGTATGACTGGCATGTAATATACCTGATAACAGCAACACTGAAATCTCCAATGATGCTTTTTGTTTGGCTGGCTAAGAGTGACTAAAAACATTTCCTCTGTTTGTATTGAGTGATATGCAATGAAAAAGACAGTGTAATCAGCATACTGAAGAACACACACACACACAGATATATACACAGTTTGAACACTGGAGCTAAACTAACCTCGTTCTGCGGTCACTACCCTTTGGTAAGGATGGACGCGCATATCCTGCCTTCGTACTTTAGTAGTCACTGCACCTGCTCAGAGCGCAACATTGCCAACAAAACAAGAATTAACAGATTATTCATTAAAATACATTACAACTACATTTCACACAACAGTTGTTTCACAAACAAGGCTTGTAAGACCAAATTACAAGGCACAAGTGACCTTTTCTCCAGGGCCTGGTTATAGTGAAATCACATCATATGTCATCGCCCTTTCTCAATTTCCCAGTAAATCTGTCGCATTTCCATGAAAACAACAAATGGTGCTTTTTTAATGCTCTTGACTATTTTATACAATAACTATAGAGCCCTTGTATTCTTCTCAACACGCAATGTGCTTCAGATAATATGAATTCACTACAGGCTATTTCATGGAGAAGGTTTTTCACAAGCATGTTATATTAGCAATAATACTGATCACTCTCTAAATATCTAAGATGCAGTTGCAGGAAAATAAGTGATACAAAAATTACAAGCTAAACAAATATAGATTACTTTTCAAACAGAGGAATGTAATAAGGCTTAATTATCAGTATTTATCTGAAAATATCCTTTTTTAATTTTAAGTCAACAAAACAGTTAAGACCAGTGTAAACATGAGTAGTAATGATCTTTAGTCTTTTGTTTCTTATAAAAATCAGTTTCTTCATATGCTCTTTTGTCTTTTTTTGTTCCAAGGAAGCTGTGAAGCAAAGCATTTTTAACACTCGTATGGGCTGAAGACTGTGTTAAACCCCTGAGCATTACTAGCCTTTTGTTGGGAAGGCCATACCTACAAGGACAAGACAGAATGCTGGAGTTAGTCTCCTGGATCTCGGAGTAAAAGAGAACAAATCGTGTACTCTAATACAAGAAAGGGAAGTATATGTACATATAGAAAATATATAAAAACATGCAATGTAACAAATAAAATAGATATTTTACAATATTATATATTAGTGCCGTCAATCGATTTTTACATAATATATATATTTATTATGTATATATAAATGTACACGCATGTATACATTTAAGATCATTATATAATATTTGTCCAGAAAGATAAATATATACATGTAAATATTTTCAAAATATCTATACTGTTTGTGTGCGTGTATTTATATATACATAATAAACATACACACATATTATATAAAAAAAAAAAAAACATATTTCGGATGCAATTAATTGCTTGACAGCACTATTATATATTTAAATTACACACACACACACATATATATATATATATGTGCCAGGTAAAATACATTCTTATCACTTTTTATCTATTTATTAAAGCATTATTTAATAATATTAATTTAATTAAATATGTCATACCGCCCACTAAATTGTGTTAAATGCATAATCTGTGAAAAAAAAAAAAAAAAACACGTAAGACAATTTAATCAAATATCTTACCTAAAACACCACTTGAGTCAATAGGATATTCAAGAATGGAGGTTGCAGGGGCGAGGGTGTAGGGGTACTCGTAGGGTGCATAGATGATGCCTGACTCAGGGGTCTGGGGTACGAGGGTCGCGGGGTGGGGTGTGCCCGTGGGCATGATGGCAGAGGTCTGGATCTGTCGGATGAGGGGCATGAGGGTGGGTGCTGCGGGTGCAGGGGTACGCAGAGCCGCAGTGGGCATCACCGGGGAGTGGCTGGTGATAATGCGGGGAGCTTGTGCTGTGGCGGCCAGGGAGAAGGCTAAGGCTGCTAAACAGAACAAGATGAACAAGAGTAAATACACAAAGATGTGAGGGGGAAAGAAATCGAGGGGCTGGCTAGTCAATCTACGTTGAGTTTCATTTCAAAACGTTGAAAAAGTTGGTTTTTATTAAAGTCTATTATATTCAAAAGTCAAACTCTTTTTTAAAACTCACACAAACCTAAAATAGAGGGCCTTCCTGAAACTGAAATGATCTAGAACAAGACTGAGTGGCTTGGGCTGAATTAAAGGAACAGTTCACCCAAAGATGAAAACGTTTCATCATTTACTCCCCCTTAGGGCTGCAACAACTAATCGCTAAAATTGATAATTATCGATAATGAAATTCGTAGTCAACGAATACCGTTATCGATTAGTTGGGCTGCTCACGTTACTGAGGAGCACGACCACAAGATGCACAAATACACACAGCCGTTCGCGCGATGGAAGTTACAGAAGCATCTGCAGGAAAAAGCCTGCGCCCCAAGTCCTCCAAGGTATGGGTGCAATTTACATTAAACGCTTCTAGAAGACGGTAACCTGCACACTATGCAAGACCGAGCTTTCATTGCACGGCAGTACCACAGTCAAACACTTAAAAATGAAAACATGTTTTGTAGTTACGGATGGCGAAACATCAGCAGGGCACAGTAAAGTAAAAACTGTATCTCTTCATTGTGTAAAAGTTGTATAGTTTAAGTGCTTTTGTTTAAACTGTTTTCTAACTTCCGGACAGTCGTGCTAGATCTGTTCACTTGCTTGTCTATGAGCAATAGGGATTAGTTTAAATGGCGCTACTTTAGATTAGCTTAAATTACACAGTGCAAATAACAGTAGAGTATTATTTATACATTTAGTGATTGTTGTGGTTTTCAGCCAATGCAAATAAAAGTACATTTGTGACTATTAGCTTTTTGCATTTCTACAGTATTTTTTATAGTCCACTACAAAGTTAACTTGTTAACTAGCAAATCTTTTTTTTTTTTTTAAACGTAACGTAATTTACTGTGGTTTTACTTATGCATATATAATTTTATTATACAGAATTATATTCCAAAAAAGTTGGGACACTAAACAAATTGCGAATAAAAACTGAATGCAATGGTGTGGAGATGGCAAATGTCAATATTTTATTTGTAATAGAACATAGATGACAGATC
>JAUYWG010000046.1:14394436-14436797 GCA_034779775.1 Enteromius afrohamiltoni | reverse complement strand
ATCTCCACATCATTGCATTCAGTTTTTATTCACAATTTGTTTAGTGTCCCAACTTTTTTGGAATCCGGTTTGTATTTTAGCTGTTTATATCTTAACAACTGAATATGCCAGTGTATTTTTAAACAATATATATATATATATATATATATATATATATATATGTGGTTTTATATAGCTATAAGCAAAACATCAAATTAAAGATTTTCTAATGTTGAACACAAAAGAAGATTTTTTTTGAAGAACCAAACTGTTGTTGGTCCCTAATGACTTCCACAGTAAGCAAAGAAATACTGTTGAAGTCAATTGCGACAACATGACGGTGAGTAAATGATGATGAAATTTTGACTATTCCTTTAACTGATGGAAACTGGTTTACTACTAATCTGGTTTAACAAGAACAAGTTAATAACAAATCTCTAAGCAAAATGTTTGATTAATATCGCTGTCATTTTGTTGTCAACATAAAACTAAAAATCCCAAAAGAGATGAGTTGTGTTTCATAGCCAGGTAATACTTTAAAAAGAAATGAATTTCGAGATCGATATTTGAGGGGAAGTGAAACTGCACAAACAGGTGGATGTTTGATAATGTCATTCTTACGTGACTTGACATTGGCGTCTCTGTAAGTGCCGTTGAGAATGGCCAGCTCCATCAGCTGCATCTTTTTCAAGCTGTCTTCCCCTTCGGCCTGCACACACAGAGGGGGAACAAAAAGGCTGTTAGGAGTAATTTAACACTTATTAGCTTATTTACAAAGCTCAATTGAAATCTGCTAAAATGTTTTAGAAGGCAGTGCAGTGGTGCAGGGAAGCTAATGTTTCACACTTGCTAACAGCTAGCAGATGATTTACACTGTCACTGTTAAAACAAGCCAGGCCCAAGGAGCAGGAGGTTAAAGAAACAGATCTTATTACTCTCAACAGCAAGTGCTGGTCAGCGCCTCTCAACATTCCCTCTGCTTATCCCGCAAGCTGTTTCCCCCTTAAACAGTTAGCTAACTCTGAAGTGGACACTGTTTATGATAAAACATCATTAGAGGCCTTCAACAAACTTTGAGGCATTCCAAAGATGACTTAAAATTATTAAAAATAAGGCAAAACATGTTAATAATTAGTACCCATAGAGTCGTACTGCATACTTCACAGCTCTGAAGATTCTTTAGCTTTTTCAGTTTTTTACGCTTCTCTCTGAAAAGTCAAGCTCCTGGAGGCATGTCGTGGGCGGAGCTTAAGAGTCACGAGTATGTGCAGCTTCTGCAAATTGTGACATCAACATAAACATAAAAAAAGGGACTAAAAATGAAAGCACATTTATGGCCGTGCTCTTCCTCTCACTCTTGTTTGATTGACCCTTGCGTTGTGGTGACATCATACAGGGCCATATTTGAGAAAGAAACAAAAATCAGAAACTTATATGAACCCCTAAGAAGTGTCTTAGCCACAAAAATGCTTTTTCATACATCTAATTAGGTTTTGGAGACTTTGGTCATGTTTAAAATGAGAATCCAGTGTAAATAAATCAGAATGCACAAAACAATATTAGAATATCCCACAGTCTAGAACAACCTGGAAATATTAGGTTAGGTTGCCTTATATTATTGACCTGGTAAATATCTTAGCAAATATATAAAATTATACATTTTTGGGTCTCTTAAATAGTTGTTTAATGTTAGCATGCATATTATTAGAATATTAGCCATTTATTAGTGGTAAATAAGCACATATTAATGCCTCTACATCCCTAACCCTACCCAATACCTAAACTTAACAACTTTCTTACTATTAATAAGCAGCAAATTATGAATTAATTGAGGAGAAAGCCATAGTTTATAGTTCTATTCTTAACCTACATTTTTTCAATTTAAATATGCAAAATACATATTTTAAATTCATTTACATTTTTGTAGTTATGCCAAGTAAGCTCCTAAAAATTTTCAGGCAGTAAATTTGAGTTTTCTTTATTAATTATTATCACGTAAAATGGGAACAAATGGTGAGATAAGAGGCCTGATCTAAACCACTGTGCATCTCCTAGTGCTTTATCTGTGGAAGTAACAGCAGTAAATGCACTGAGCTAACAGCAACAGTATAAAAATTTTAGCCCAAAAGAGAGAAAGGATCTGCGACTAAGTTTGGATTTTCGTCAAGCTCCCAGACAGTTCAGAGCAGGTCAGGGAGGGGCACGGCAGACAGTGCACAGAATAATGTGAACTATGTCAGCAAGCAGAGAAGCCAAAGAAAAGCGGGCCTTTTCAAACGGGGATCAGTGTGTGTGTGTGTGTGTGTGTGTGTGTGTGTGTACACCACCCATATCTCTGCTTACTTTGCTGAGATCTGCCAACCAAATGACTGAAGCTACTGAATATCAGCCACTAGGTCTAGACTGTGTGTTAGTTGTATTTGACAACAACAGCATGAAAATGTGAATTGTTCTAGTGAAACCCACATCTATCCAATTAGCTTTTAGAAGAAAATTGGTGAAAAAGGTTTTAAACTGTATGTGCTGTGTATAAACGATTGTTTCGGAAACTGGCATTACACAATGAATGGCTTAGAAAAAAAAAAATTAATTGAAAAAAAGATATATTCTAGATGCCCAAGCTTTAGTTTAGTCACCACAAAGAAACAATGTTAGAACAGAAAGACTACTGATTCTATTCTCTGTCTTTTTAATATTTTGGCAAAACAAAATGTTTCTACACTTTTATTATTTTATAAAATAATAATAGTAAAAGTGACAGTTTTTCAGTGACATCAGCACATGCCATTTACAAATCTGAATTTAAAAAAATATCAAGACATTTTCTTCAGGCACTATTCTATTACAAATAGTTATTTCTCAGAGATTTCTCTTGGCAATGACAAGAGAAAAAGCAGAAAACTCTTCCCCGGGAGGGTCTGATGAAGACAAACACAACCGTAGTAGGTTTACCTCCAAGACCAGAACTTCCTGGAGTAAACAGCGTTAAACTTTCTGAAGAGCTTTTTCCCCATTCAGTATTCCATTGCAGAGAAAGGGCACAACTGTCAATCAAGGATCAGTACATCCCCAAGAGCGTTACCATGGCAGCGCCACAGGGAGTCCAGAAGCCCCCTCTTTTTGACAGAGGAGAAGGGATTACAATCCACAATTACACAAATTTCCCGAATTCCACTCGCTACTAACTCTATTATGCTTTCTACAGTAAACAGCTGTTGCTTACTATAAGAAATACCACAAAACAAAATTAAAAAAAATCTTTATTGCACACAAGGCACAAAACAGCTTTCGCAACAGTGTAATTTTTAGGAGATACTATATTTAAATATATGTGACCATGGACAACAAAACCAGTCATAAGTGTTCATTTTCCAAAATTGAGATTTATACATGATCTGAAAGCTGAATAAATAAGCTTCCCATTGATATCTGGTTTGTTAGGATAGGGCAATATTTGAACGAGATAAAACTATATGAAAATCTGAATCTGAGGGAGCAGAAAAATCTAAATGCTGAGAAAATCACCTTTAAAGTTGTCCAAATAAATATATTATATATATATATATATATATATATATATATATAAGATCTTTATTTGGACAACTTTAAAGATTATATATCACACTGAAAAGCTCATTTTAATTAGTTTAAGTAACTTCATATGGTATTAAAATTTCTATTTTCTAAATATTTCTATATTTAACAATTTATTTCAATTTTAGTACTTTAAGGTAGTTACCATTCCTAGTCATAGTTTTTCCATTCTATATTTGCATTTCATTTCAGCTTCATTTTAATTACTATTTAGCAGTAACTACTGTTTAACACTGATTCACAGCCCATTTAATATCAGTAAAAAGGTAAAATATTTCTGAACGAAATGGAAAAATATAGAAAAAAATATAGAAAAAATAATCCAGCCATACATTTTTTATTCTTGTTGAGTACCAGTACAATAGGCAGCACACGTTTTTATTGGAACTTAACAAGAATAATAAAAAAACAAATTTTAAACAGTAATTGACTAAATTATGACTCTACATGATGGATAAAAAATTTTAAAAAGGCAGCAGTGGCTTTGTAATGTCAAGTAAAAAAGCTAAATCAGGACACTGTAATAAGGAAACTGTATTAACAAATAGGTCCGATTTTGATTTCAGTCCTTGTCTGGGTTTAAATATTACGTTTTAGATTAAAATCGTAAAAACCCTAAAAAACTGAATTGTTCTTCTTGATATTGTAATGTTTTCTGCTTGGAATAGATAAGTCTGATGTAAGAATATTGCTATATTTCTATGTCTAGCTACATAGCTATATTATAATGAAAAAAAAAAGACCCAAAGGTTAATTGGCATTCAGCTCTGTGTCCTAGAGCAGTTCTGAGACTTCTGCTGATTCCCTGTGGGGTTCTTTCGAGTCTTGACCCCCTCAGTCCTGTGCTCCTCATTAATTTATAAGCAAAGGTAATTAAGCCTATTACAAACTGCCCACGGTGCTCACCTTTGCACATCTGGAGTCATGTGTGTTCAATGACTCCAAGCTTATTCTCATGGAGGAAAGCAACCCTGTTCTCTGCTTCCTGCTCACATCTACCTGTCTGAGGATGCAAATGGGCTAGCGGGGGAAACAGAAGACCTGCTGAGTGCAGCTCTTTCGATTAAGCGCATTTTCTTTAGAGTAAATACATTTAGCAGTGCCTAAGCAACATTTCTTGTTTGTTGAGGTGAATCAATGTGATTTTGCCACTCAATTTCTTTTTTTTTTAGTCTAGTCACAAAAAATACACGTAAAGAACAAAGACATATCACTCACCGCAGGGACTAGGAGTTTCTTGACCTCCTCAACGGCTCTCTTGAGTTTTATTTCAGCACGGTTCTGAGAGTCTTCCACAGTGATGAGGACATGCAGGTCTTCGTTCAGGTGTTCCCAGTTGGGCTTTCCTCTGTTCTGCTCTTCCTGTTCACAGAAAACAGAAGAGCTATTTGAGAACCAGTGCTGTGCACCAACTCAATTCCTGAATTTGAATTGAGACATCAAAGCAGATACAGAACTGCAATTTGAGTAGTTTACTTTGAAGAAAGTAACTTTCACTGAAATTCATACATTTTTAGGTAGAATATATTTTTAAGTAGAAAACCAATAGTGGATTATTTAGGTTGTTTGCTCATCTGCAGTACGTCTATAGGATGTCTCCTTTTAGATGTCAATTAGACGTCTATAAGATGTCCTTAAGAAATGTATGCTTTAGAATGCATGTAAAACTGACATCTGTAAGATGTCTGCCAGACGTTTGTAGTCAGCGGATGCTTTCCAGATCAAGAGATCTTTAACACATCTTGCAGACGTACATGTGCTTTCTGGGCATAGATAGTTAGACATAGGCAATAGAATGTTAGATGGAAAGAGAATGATAGAACAATAGGAAGATCAACAACAGAAATCTAGAATGATAGAATGACAGATAGAACAACAGAACAACAGATAGAATGATAGAACGATATACATTACAGGCCAAAAGTTTGGACACACCTGTTTTCTTTATTTTCATGACCATTTACATTGGTAGATTCTCACTGAAGGCATCAAAACTATAAATGAACACATGTGGAGTTATGTACTTAACAAAAAAAGGTGAAATAATTGTTTATAAACTGTCTAGTTTCTTCCACCCTTTGCTCTGATTACTGCTTTGCACACTCTTGGCATTCTCTCAATGAGCTTCAAGAGGTCGTCACCTGAAATGGTTTTCACTTCACAGGTGTACCTTATCAAGGTTAATTGGTGGAATTTCTTGCTTTATCAATGGAGTTGGGACCATCAGTTGTGTTGTATAGAAGTCAGGTAACTACACAGCCGACAGCCCTATTGGACAACTGTTAAAATTCATATTATGGCATGAACCAATCAGCTAACTAAAGAAAAACGAGTGGCCATCATTACTTTAAGAAATGAAAGTCAGTCAGTCTGGAAAATTGCAAAAACTTTAATTGTGTCCCCAAGTGGAGTCACAAAAACCATCAAGTGCTACAACGAAACTGGCACACATAAGGACCGACCCAGGAAAGGAAGACCAAGAGTAACCTCTGCTTCTGAAGACAAATTCACCAGCCTCAGAAATCACAAGTTAACAGCAGCTCAGATCAGAGACCAGATTAATGGAGTTCTAGCAGCAGACCCATCTCTAGAACAACTGTTAAGAGGAGACTGCGTGAATCAGGCTTCATAGTCAAATAGCTGCCAGAAAACCACTGCTAAAGAGAGGCAACAAGCAGAAGAGATTTGTTTGGGCCAAGAAACACAAGAAATGGACATTAGACCAGTAGAAATCATTTATTTACCAACAGGACAACGACCCCAAACACACCTCCAGGCTGTATAAGGGCTATCTGACCAAGAAGGAGAGTGATGGAGATGCAGATGACCTGGCCTCCACAGTCACTGGACCTGAACCCAATCAAGATGGTTTGGGGTGAGCACCTCTGGGAACTGTTGGAAAACCATTTCGGGTGACTACCTCTTGAAGCTCATCGAGAGAATGCCAAGAGTGTGCAAAGCAGTAATCAGAGCAAAAGGTGGCTATTTTGAAGAAACTAGATAGTAAAAGATGTTTTCAGTTATTTCACCATATTTTCGTAGATTTCATTCATAGTTTTGATGCCTTCAGTGAGAATCTACCAATGTATATGGTCATGAAAATAAAGAAAACACATTGAAGATGTCTGCAAACTTTTGGCCTGTACTGTAGATAGAACGATAGATAGAATGACAGACAGAACGAAAGATAAAACAGACAGACAGATAGACAGAATGACAGATAGATAGACAGAACGATAGACAGATAGAACGGTAGAACGACAGATAGATATATAGAAAGGTAGAACAACAGATCGATAGAATGGTAGAACGACATACAGACCGACAGACAGGTAGGCAATTCTTAAATTCTGAATTTAGCAGAAACTGTCATCAAGTATATTTGGGCATTACAGTTAAGTTGACAGCTAGTCAGTGCAACCCCTACGACACTATAAATACAAATCCAGAGGTGTTTTTCAGTCTCTACAGGATTTTAAAATAACAAAAAGGCTAAAAATAAAGAGACGGACAGTCAGAGAGGAGACAGGAAATGACAGTGAGAGAGGGTGGGTGGGTGGGACTGGGAAATAACTGTAACTTGGGTCGCCTGCATAAGCGCCACTGAAAGACGTGTCAAAGCACGTGCACAAACTGCCAGACCACATTTCCAACAAGACGTTTCCCAACCGCATTTTCCTGGGACTTTGGATCAAATGAGTGTTAGACAACTTCCTGTGAAAACGCGGCACCCCAGTTTCCATGGAACTCAAATTCGCAGCTACACATGGACTTAAACCTAAAACACCAACAGACACATAGCAACAGCTAGCCTGGAGACAAGTGACTGTCAGTTTATCTCAGGGTTTAGACCGCCAACAGCACCGACGAGCCGGTTGCCATAGAAATGGGGCGTTTGGGCCCAAGCATTGAGCCTTATTGAATGCATTGTCTCCAGCTGGGTTTTTCATCACAGCGGGGCTTATGTTTACGACGCAAAGCTCAGGCCTACAGAACAATCAATTACTGTGAACTCGCTCACTGCCTTCTGAGGTTCCCGCTTCAGGCAATCACAGACATCGCCTTGGCCTCAAGGGTAAAGTTTGAAAGAGAGAAACAAAGACATAGACGTCTCGACCACATCCTTGACCAGGGGACGCCAGTCTCAGATCACAGTTGGTGGCGTTGTATTTGCTAATAAGCGGCCGCCACCTCCTCAGAATAGAGTAATTAAATGATCAAATATAAGCATCCGATAAGGCTGCAGTCTTGTGCACAGCTGGTTATGTGCTAATAATAACTGTGATTTTGACTCTGAAACATTCTAAGCAGCAGCACAATGCATAGAGGTCTTCATCTGGCCTACTTTGGTGGGCAGGCAATTTTGTGCACAACACAGCAAAGTGTAAAAAAGTTGCTTGCATGACGCATTTAACTATAAAAGCTATAGATCAACAGTGAACATAAAAGGCCATTCCAACACAAGCTATAAATTACAAAAAGTGCATGATTTTGTCAAGCTTTCTTAGGATATATGCACCCATTTCAACGTCCTCCAAACTCTATTTCACTTCCAACCATCAAATGCATGAATCTTTTGCATGGCCTGAATTACAGAGAATAGCATAAACAGACTATTTTGTTATGTAATATTATAAACTCAGCAGTTTGCTATAGGAATAATTGACGTAAAAAAGTGAAGTCATCATTTACTCAACCTCATGGGTTTCGAAATCAGTATGTCTTCCTTTTGTGAAGTTATTAATAGGAGAACATTTAAGTTGTTCTTTTCTATGCAATGAAAGTGAAAATTGACCATGAGATTTTCAACGAATAGCTTAAATTTCAAAAAGGGAAGATTTTGAAGAACAAAAGCCATGTTTTCAAATTGCTGGAAACAGCATACAAGTCACACGCACTACTTAAATTACTTTTATGTTGCTTTTTTTGTTTGCATTGGAGCCTGACGGTGTTTGGTCCCTATCCACTTTAACTGCACAGAATTCTGTTAACTTTCTGTTTTTGCGTTCCACAGACAAAAAAAGTCATACAGGTTTGGAATGACATAAAGCAGAGGACAAAAACTAAAATAAAGTTATGGAAAAGATAACCTTTTAATTCTAATAGCAAACACCTTTCAGAGACTAAAAACCTAACCCTATTGTGTGTTTATTCCAGGAAATGTGACAGCAAATTCAATTGTAGCAAAGAGAACAGATGCAGATGGCATCTCCATTTGACGCCTGACTTGTTTGCCCCTGGCTATAACTTTTCTTATTTCTCTCTGTTTCTTGATTGCCATAATTTTTCACAGGATTTATGCACAAGTTTCGCACTGCTGTCACAGTAGTCTCGATGTTAAAGAAATCAGAGCACTACAGGGCTTGACAATTTCACAATCTAACGCTCATTTTCACTCAATGTTCCAAAGCACTTTTCACAGATTTAATTTTGATATGCTATTATGACATGAGCATTTGGAAAAGCACAAACCTAGTGGCTGCTGTCAGAAAACAATTATGTCAAACTTGAGAAAGCAGCTGAGGTTTAAACTTCGATTTCAATTGACTGTTGTGAGCTTCCTAGATGTGCAACACCTCGTCAGGCTAAGGATGCTGAGCCATCAGTCTGTTTTTCTGTATTGACCAACGAAACAGCCTTTATAAGCATCTCTGGTGCGGTAGACATAGGTTGTGAAATACGGTGAGAGAAAATAGCGCTCTGCCTGAGGCATCTTGGTTCATTGTGTTCCATTAATTCCCCATCAATCTGAATCTCATCAACGCCTCTAACCCAATATTTTACTGTGTATGCTCTTAATGTTTCATTTGCATGCTTGTGTAGGCAGTGGAAGTTGTGCTGCGAGGAATAAACACAGATGGTGTATCCTCAAAAGTCTTTAACTGATGAAACAAGTGATTTCTATTATGCAAAAAGGAGACAGTTGTCTCCTGATGTGTCTGTGGAAATAGGCTTGAACTCAAGACTAGTTCGTAGTTGCTAATGTCTATATATCACATTAAAAACGTCAAGTATCTTTACAAGGTATAGATTCCATTAAAACAAATCAGGGAGAATTATTTGTTCCATTCTTGCTTTAGAGTATTGAATATTTGCAACATGTCCAAATTTTACTCCAGTTTAAAAACTTGGGACTAACTGGTGTAGGATGAGACAAGGAAGTGAAACAGTATTCTTTGAGCTTGAAAAACAGAGCATTCTCCTTTCTCTAATAGAACTCATTTTCATTTTAATGTGAGTCATTTTTCCTCCGTGTCAGGCAGCCTTGGAGGCTTGCAGATCATCTGCCTCAGTTCTACAGTCAGGAAGGCCATGCAGACTCGGTCAGGAATTCCATTAAAACGGAATCGCCTGGATTTTGTCTCTTTCCATTTGGCATCTATTAGTTATGTGCTGGCACAAAGGCAGTATATGGTCTTCCTTGCTAAAAAAAACGCAATAAAAACATGGCCTACAATTTTAAAGTTAAAAAAGAAAAATAAAGAGATTTAGTCCAAACTTAACAGATGAATGAAAGAAATTTTAAAAAGCAAAAGGAAACTAAAGAAAAGCAAAGAAAATACACAAAATGGTAAAAAAAGGAAAGCAAAAAAGGAGAGAAAAGACCAGATATTAAGAATATTTAACAGAAAATGTAAATAAAAGAAAGAAGAACTAAGAGTAAAAAATTAAAGGGAAAATAGAGTAAATAAAAACGTAGTACCTTCTTCTTGTCTCTCATGGAGCCTTTGCCTCGCACCATGATCTTGCAGCCTGTCTCTGCTTCCAGTTGTTTAGCTGTCAGGCCCCGGGGCCCCAGGATTCTTCCCACAAAATTGAACTGTGAAGAAACATCAAAAGGTAGAGAGAGGAAAAAAAAAAAAAAAAAGAGTTCTTTCAGTGAAAAACATCTGCATTTCACACATCTGGTATGAGCATCCAAGTGCTAAAAATCTGACATGGATCTGAAATCATTTAGGTTGCACTCTCGATGTGACAGAATGGTGTCTGTCTATCGTTGTGAACACACACATTCATTTATCTCTCGATGTGACAGAACGGTGTGTCCCTATCATCACAGCACACTCACACATTCATTTTATATGCGCATAGTTCTGAGATTTTTAATCACTGTTCAACTTAGTTGAAAAAGACCAGCATAGAGATGCAGAGACAGCCACAATCACATCCTCAAGGTTAAAAGCACAGACCATCATCCCCTCAGCTAATGGTCCTCCCATATGGAAGCTTTGGCAGAGCTTGATGTTAACTACAGCATGGTAACATAATTGTATAATTCAATCAAAGGGACTTTAAAAACCCTGGCAGAATGTTTGGAATGTCTAATCCCCTTTTATTAAAAGGGGAACATCTAGAGACCAAGTGTGGTTTTGGAATGTACCATTTGCCACAGAGAAGCCTGAACCATACTCCACCCTGTTCCTGCTCTGACACAAGTCACATGGAACAAATTTAACCTAAAAAAGGGGTCAAAGAGTCATGTAAAACAAATACCTACCTAATATGGCGACTAATATGGTACAGTGCTTGATTGCTTTTGGTCCAATGCAAATTCAGCTTCCAACTCACACCAATTTGGCTTTAAAAAACTTTAAAAAACCCAAATTCATTTTAAATTCAGACGTGACCAAAAGTGGAGATGCCTGATAACCATCGATTTTCAGTAATTTCTACTCTTAATCAAATCCCTTAGACATTATAAATAATATTTTTTTACTTCTGAGTATGGAAACCACCAATCGACCATATTAAATGATTGGTTGAGCTGTTGTGACTCAACCCATGATGTGATTAATTGCATTATCCCTTTAAAAGTCACAAGGGACATTGTGCTTTTTGGCATTTGTGGGCCTGTGGCTGCGCCATTCTTTCAGCATTTAACCTTATCCGTCACAAGGGTTGAGTGATAAGCCAGGCAGCTGAATCTCTCCCAGGGTCACAATGCATTCTCTTCCTTTTAAAGCTCATGTCTTCTCGGGCTGCTCACAGCTGCTGGGGGTCGTCGGCCCTCTGTGCTGTATATTTAGAGATGAGCTCATCAGACTACTGTGTACTGTGGATGGCACTGTCTGTATGTCTGTCTGTGTCCTTGTGTTATTGTAGCTTATACTGGCAATGTTTGTGCAACTGTCGAACAGTTTTTGTCAGTCTAGATGTTTCTGGCTACCTTCCTGTCATTCTGATTGTTAAGCTGTGTAACATGGAGATCACTGCTGGTCTATGTGACTGCACAAACTGAAGTGACTGATAGTATATAATTTCCAAACCAAATTCCCACTGATTACCAGGTGATGCTGATTAAGGCTGCAAAGTGTGTAATTTTCTGAATCACAAAGATCTGATCAGCAAGAAAATCATACAGTATTTCTCATTTTACAAAAGAATGGGATGTTTCTTAAAAGAGAGAAAACCAAAATTCTATTTTAAGATTTTTTTAACAATGCACTTTATTGTGGCAAAGCTGAAGGTTTAGCATCATTAATCTAATCTTGTAGTCTTATTATTAACAATGTTGAAAATAGTTGTGTTGCTTGAATTTGTTCAGGATTCTTTGATCAATAGAAAGTTAAAATAAGAACAATTTGTTTTAAATAAAAATATTTTGTAACATTATGTTTTTTTCCTGTCACCTCTGAAAAATTCTGTGCATTGCATCCTTGCTAAATAAAATCATTCATTTCTTAAATTAATTTACAAGACATATAACAAATTATTATTATTGTTATTATTTTTTTAGAAAATTCATATTCATCTGAAAAAATGTAAGGGTACATTTTAACTTTTGGGTGGACTATCCCTTAAAAGAAACAAAGACAGCCACAGAATGCTAACAAAACTTTTTAACAAGTTCAAGAACTTCATCTAAAGTGTGTGGCTCTCAATGAACAACAATGAAGCACTGGAAAAACCTCATTAACAGTCGACAGCTAGAGTGAAAAGAGTGGGAAGAGGATGACAGACTGAAGCGGCTGCCTCAGAATCGCTCTGAACGGTCTTTACATAGAGACAGTGAGAGCATGCAAAATGGAAAACTAATCACCCCCCCCCGACTCCTCATCAAAGTCCACATTTATTTTCACATAGACTATGAAAGGAGGGATAATGCTCTAGATCATTCTCTCCAAAAGGTGATAGAGCACAGAAAGGCCAGTGACCTGCATGTCTCTCACCCACACTTGGCACTGATTGTGGGACGGTGGTAACCCTGACAGTTTCCTGCAGGATTATCAGAATTCTGCTTCTATTGCAGGGGTGCGAAGTCTCTCTCAAAACAAGCCTGATGGCTGCAAATAAGATAAGGTTTTGTTGTGCCTGCAACTGGCCTATCAAAACCACCATCACAACAAGGAGGGTATCTTTACACTATTAGTATCTTTCATTTTAGATTACTTTCAAATGTAAACATCAGGTTTTCTGCGATTTGCACACTTAATCTGGACCAACTTTAAAGTAGTTGATTAAAGTAGAAAAGTTAAGATCACAATATATTAACATTACAATATATCCCACTATTTCTATTAATATCATTATTAAAATCATTTTGTTGTTTTATTTTATTCGTCATGTAGCCAACTAATAAAATCCACCATTTTTTTGCTAGAAAATGGTGGCAGGGCAATTAAAGATATAAATTGGCAAGAAAAAATCCTTACTGTTAGACTAAATAATCACAATAATTGAGCAATATTTTACACGAACAAGACTTACTGGTGCTGGCAGGGTGCTGTTCCAAAACACTTTGTTGCTTTATGAAGTTTGTGACCTCAATAAGTCACTCAACAATGGGAAATTCTGAGCAGGTTGTCAAAATGTATCACATTTTAATACACTAGACACCAGATACCAGATCAGAAGCTCCTGTGTGTTGTCATCTATCAGGCTAATCTATTCAAAAGCTTTTCTTCCTTATAAATGTGTGTACTTGAAGCAAGAACAGCATCAGAACGAGATGTATTGCATTTTAGAGCTTCCTACTTTTCAAACAAGTTAATTTCGCACATTTGCGCAAGTGCTTGTCAGTAGTGAGTTGGGATTCATCCTGATATAGAAGTAAATGAACAGAGGTTAATTATAACTAAATGATAGATAATAGCGAAGCCCCTGTTACGCACCTCTCATTCAAACTCGATTAACCCTGACCCTGCTATCACTCTTATCAGACAGGAGAATCGTGAGTTGTCAGCTAGAAACACTCCTCCGTCTACTTACTGTGTCTTTAAACTTAGCATCAGTGCTAAAGACGGTCAAGATAAACGGGACACTGAAAAAGTGCTTTGCTCAGTTGACATACAAACGCTTCAGTTTGTCTCCTCTCATAATTCATTCTCAAGCCTGATGACTGTTTCTGCATAAATTACATTTTCTGAGAATAGTATAAAATCTGCTGTACAAGATTCAACAGTCACGATGCATTTAAATAATAAGCACTGGCTGAGAGTCAAACAATGCATAGACTTGCGTTATTAAGCAATATTTACCATGCCAATTATTGCCTTTTGATTATTGCTGTCCTGGCAGAGACGAGTTAATGGGATCAGTCTACTGCAGGATTCTCATGCTCCCCTGAGTCTACATCTAAGGTAAGACAATCAAAGTGCAAAACAACGAAATATTAGTCCCTAAGGATCCATGTCATAAACGCATTTTCATGGACAAATTTCCAATTTTCTGTCATCCGAGTAATCTACAAAAAACATGCGTCTCTCTCTTTTTAAATGCACTAGTCAAGGTGCATTACGAGCCCTCATAAACGCATTGCGGCAGGAAAATTGCAGTTTCTGACTGTACATTATTATTCCAGTAATACAATGAATGCAGTGATTCTTTTAAAACACTAATCTCCTGTAAAACAGCATTTCTGACCTTAATGTGTGCATACATGACAGAACTCGTTCTTATCAATAAATCACCTGCTTTACCCACAGAAGCACACCCGCACTGATGAAGATTCAACAGTAAACTACTGTCCAACAGTCTATAAGCCAAAGAAAAACATTAATGGGAACTGGGAAGCATTTGGGACACATTTGGCAACACTTACTAATCTTAGGAACTGACCAACAAAGGATTAAACTCATTAAAATGTCTATTTTGGAAAAGCGTTAAGGTAATACTTACGTCTGGGAATTCTTTGACAGGCACATAGAGTTTCTCTTGGAGTTGTGCAATGGGCCCCACAGCATCCGGGAGCTCGGAAGTCCTTTTATCTGTGCTGCCGTTCAGAGTGTCATTGTACATGTCCTTCCGTACCCTTCCAATTTCTGTCAAACAGACACATTAAAAACTCAATTATATAAAGGAAATGTTGAATAAAACTTACATAGAGATTATATCCAAAGGTTAATATTTTGCCACCATTTAGTCACCCTCATGTCATTCTAAACCTTTACATCTTACTTTCATTTAAGGATCACAAAGGAGGATATTTTGAAAAATGCCTCTGTGATGTTAGACCATATAATAGAAGTTAATGAGTACCAAAGCTTTTTTGGTTACAAAAATGCTTGCCAGTTCAGATTTTTTATGTTTGAGTGAACTATCATTTAAAGTTTAACATCTAAAAGAGAGGAAACTTTCACAAAGATCATGTCAAATTTTTCACTTTCTTTGAAAAATGGTATAATCTACACAAACAAGGCAGTTCCCCACATAGCTTCATGCATAAAAGTTGCTTCCGTTATCTTTAAAAACAAAGAAAAGATGTGCTTTCTGTTATAAGCGACTTGCTGAAGTTTTGATGAGTTCATGCAGCTATTTAATTCAAAAACAACTCCTAAAGGGCATGAGAGCCCAGCCAGCCATGGAAGAACTAGCGCACCATGATGTGCATTCACAAAGAGTGAATCAGACACCAGGCTTTTGAATGCTCGTCGGTCCAAACAGAGGAATTCCAAAGAGACCAGCTTAAAAGACTGAAGCAATAATTATTATTTAACAAAAGCTCTTTGGAGGATATTGGGAAGAAGCAGCAGTATATTAGAATGGATTTACACTGATGTACAATATGGTTCAAAATGACAACATCAAAGCATGGCCCAGGCCTGTAGATTAAAATGACCTAAATATAACCCTGAGCTGAGCTAGCCGTAGCCTGCTGGGCTCCCATAGGATCCTCCCAGAGCAAAGCCGAGAACCTCAACGAGATCTCATACGCAATAACTCAACAGTACTCAGCAGGCTGTGGTCCACGGACAACACCACTCACTTCTGAAGAACGACCAGGGTTGTTTTCATTGTATCTCATATGTCTTACATTACGAACGCAAGCATGTAAGCACATTTACACTCAATTACATGCAACACGAGTGCATCTAACCATGTGTTCGATTTACAGTGTTTTAAATGAATCCCAAACGGCTGCCCATATGCTATCATTCACAATAGAGCTGATCAAATAAACCCCCCCGAGTGAAATAGACCGTATGAAGTCCCACAAGGAAGCACAAATCCAAACTGCTCAAAGATGTTTAATTTACACATTCTGGCACTTACAGATGGAACTGGTATAATTGGTCACTTTACATTGAGTGTTGAAAGGAGATTAAACCGTCAATCCCAAATTTATACTGGGTTTTGTGTGACTCTATGGCTTAACATTCCAACAGTCTCAAAACTTTGGACTAAGCATGACTTATCCCATGAGTCACAAGGGCTGGGCGATATATACAATATTCACCATGATTCTGTTCGCAATATAAAATAAGCAACACCGTGAAAAATCACAATTTTCATGGTTTTTATGCATCTGTTAAAGCTAAAAATATTTAAAATTATTCTGAAAATATCAATTCTGCTAAAATTTACTCACCCTCATAAAACTTCTGTTCATCTTCAGATTTTTTTTTTTTGTCTTACAAGATAAACAACGCCTGCTTGATGAAAAGAACAAACCTCACTCGTTCTCATGAGGGTGAATCACTCAGAAGCAAAAATGAGTTTGATTAATTTCTTGGAATAAAATCAACCATTTGACTGTTTATGGCATTACAAAAAGACATTCAAAAAAAAGTCTTTGCTTGCTATTTTCAGAAATTATTACTTTTATAGTATAATACAAATAGTTTGGCATATTGCATATTATTATAATTGGTGCTAATTAAAATGCATAACACTGACATTAAAATCTTTGTGTTCGTTTAGTAAAAATCTATTTCAAAACACTTAACATTTTGGATCTGCTTAAATACAATGAGCATTTTGTTGAAATTATTATTATGCAGTAAAAACGATTAAAGGACAAATACATAAATAGACTGAAATCTAAAAAATAAACCATAAAATAAACACTACAGTCTGTTTAAACCTTATTTATTTTGCCTGAAGAAGAGCTGAAGTGACATAAGACATAATTTGCCACCCCCAGTTTAGCTGTTATTAACACAACCTTCAAGTGCACTAAAAACAAACATTACAGGTGACTGGTCAACACTGCAAAACCACTACATAGACAGACAGCGAGATAGTCCTTCCTACTGCTGCTGTAGACCATCATTTACACGTATGTGTGTGTGTGACGAGAGAGAGAGAGACGACTCTGATTACAGTTTGTGTTTGTTTACTGTCATCGGAGTCAAGCTGTCCAATACTACAGTATGATACAGTTGGTCTGGTATGGCAGCAGGCGAGCAATGGCTACATCACCCAGACATAAATATCACCTTCATAATGCTAGCTGCGCTCCTGCACTTTAAACACGCAGTGCTACCGATAACCTATTCAGTTGCTGTTATTTACTAATGACACACTGTCATGCGTCTGACTTAAATTACTTCTTCCGACACCTTTAGTATTTTTCACACTTTTAGTGTCAGCCATTGGACGTTTGTGCCGATATCAACTTTTCAAACAGGCAAATTTGGATGCAGTTTTAGACTTTTTGAAGCGGTTTAAAGGAAAGAACTGGAAATCAGAGATATGTGCTGGCAGAAAAACAAGCGTGATTTAATGTGAGATGTCAGACACATTCCTTGGTCGTTTAGCGAACAAAAGTGTTGTTGCCTGCGAGAGCTGGCGGTCTCCAGACCATGCTGGACACTGCATAAAGACAAAGCGGTTACTCAACCAAACGCTGCTTCACAGTATGTGCCATTACATAAGGCTTTATGAGTACGCACACATACATTTATATAAAGACAGAATTTATATATTAAGAACAAAACATTTTATAACACGTTCTCTATTCAAATATCACTACTTCCCATTTCTGAATGAAAGAATGTGTCCAGATTCTACAATTAAATAAGGAGAAATGCAAAGCAGCATATTAAAATGATCTGAAAAATCACATGACCCAGAAGACTGGATTAAGTGTTTTTACAGAAATCAAAGAAACGAATCACATTTATGCATACGTAAATAAGTATTTTAATATGTAAATCCATTTTAATATATTTTACAATGATTTACTCGTGCCTATATCTAGCTCATCATGCAAATATATAGTTCTCTTTTCCTGCAGTTATTAGTTGCCACTGATGAGTCTTAAATAAAATCCTTTTTATTTAATTATTAATATTTTATGCACTACTCCACAGTAAAGCCATGCAACGGAGAGTTTTAAGACTTTGGAACAGAAACAGATTATTACAGTCTCCCGTACAGAGACAGTGAAGGTGACCATCTGTGGCAGTGTGGGAGAGATGAGAGACGCTGAGATGAACAGAGGAAACGTGATAAAGAAAGGTAATAAATAAATAAATAAATAAAAGGTTGCAAGAGGGATGAAAGAGTAGACCGCAAACAGTGAAACCATCTGGATACTCGTCGACTGCCAGGAATCTGTCCCGACTCCTCCTTCGTTTTCACACACACAGAGCAGACACCACAGTTACTGCAATTTTCAGGCTGTTAGTGACAGTGTAAAAACAAATGTGTACACGCAAGAACAATATTTCCCTTTGCTCTCGCAATATATCTTCAAAATGAATGCCTTTTTCAGACCAAACACCTGTGGTGAAAGCAAACCTATTTCAACAGCAACAGTCATTTTAAACAATAACTTATGTTAATGTCATTATTTAATAATCCAAATGTCATTCCTTGTCAACTCAAGCTTTGCTTCTCATGGAGGAATGTTTACCACGCACTCCACTATTTTGCAGAAGGGGGTCAAAATGCAAAATGCAATCTCACCTGAGATTCAGAGCCAAATTACAAGGGCCTAAAGACTTAAAGATGGCAGCACTATAAATGTTACTTTTACACAGAGATTGGTAGGTCTACAGTAGTTAACAACTGAAGTGGATGGAAACCTTTCATCAAATTGCAACTAAAACTTAAAATCAAAACGTGTTCTTGTCTTAGGATCTTTGTTGCATTATGTGCCAATAGTGACCATAAAGAGCCATTTTCACGTTTATTCTCCAATAAAAGAAACTATTTAAGATATCTTAATGCCCATTTAGACATTGGGTCTTAACAGACATCTCTTTTGGCATCTTCATTTTTAAGGCCCTATATGGTTCAGCTCCAGAGACAATGGAATTTTAATATGGCTCCAGGAGTAAATTAGAATTCAAAAAGAATCAAAAGAATTCTTCTTTTGTATTAAAGATGAATGTCTAAAGAACAAATAATGTTGAAACTAGAGATGTATTGCATTTCCTTCTGTCAAAACAACTGCATTGAACATACCTGTCTGAGTGCCTATAACTTAAAAAGTCTTAAAGATATCGCAATATAATTTTAGCTCTGAGGATCAAATAAACTTTACTTCTGTAATCTTTATTTTCAATGTTCTGCATCACTCAGTCATAGAGAAATTGCAATCTTAATGAGGCCCCATATTCAGACGGCTGTATAATACCCTTTTTCAGTGGATTCCGATAAATCCTAAACAGCAAGGCTGCATTTATTTAAACAAATAAAAATATAATAAACATTTTATCTTTCCTGTCCCCTGTCATCAATTTAATGCATCTGCTGAGTAAAAGTCTTACTTAACTGAGTCATAGCACGTGTCTCAAAAATATCAAAACATCAAATTGCACTATATTCCAGTTATTTTGAATAATATACGATTGCATGACAAACAATGACAAACTCAAATTGAAGTCTGATATATCTATTAAAACCTCATTTTTTCCATCAAGAATGTTTGGATTGGTCATGTAATTTGCCACAATGACCAATAATGTCTGATGATCTTATTGATAAACAACATGACATGATATCCTAATTCATTATAGTTACAGTAGGGCAGGTTTATTAGAGAAAAGATTACTAGAAAAGCAGGATTTGGAACTATGCTGAATTTTTGCTTTAACTATTCCTTTAAGGTCATCTTGATTCTCTTGGCAATCAGAAAATAAGAATGTGCAGCTTGTACTCTTATCACTCTGATGTTGTTGTGAACTCTACAACAGCATCATCGTGATGTGATTGTGACGGTCAGCACTAACGTGCTGCGGTGATTGGATGATTGCTGATTGCGTTTAAGCTGAGAGAGATTGTGTGTTGGTGTCAAGAAGACTACTGCAGGCAAACTGGCAGTTAAGGGGCGAGATAAGTATTGAGTATTCACAGATGCAAGCAAAGCTGTCTGGAAAGAGCAGGAGACTGATGAGATCACAGACACACTCGATAATCAACATTTATCTTATCAAAGAAAACGGCCAAAGGGAGACAAAGAAAAATCGACACACAGAGACCACTGAAAAGCGCTTTCACAAGACACGAGGATTGACACAGAGGCACGAGATGTGACCAGAAAATAACATTATAACGGTCACTTCATGGCTCCTGGCACATCTTTCTGCCACTGCCAAACAAAGCACACTCATTCAGAAAGGCGACTAGGAAAAGCTGAGTTAGAGGAATCAGATCTAACAAGCATTTTTCAGTGGATATTACAAGGCATTCCTAATCATGTCCTACATTATTTCTCACTAAATATCCTGTTTCCCAGTTTTTTTTAAATTATAATAATAAAGCGTAGATCTAAATGTGTAAAAATATATATAATGACAACATTTAGGTTCTAAATGATTATAACAGAATATAAACTACCATTCAAGGTAAAATGGTAAAATGTTATAAGTTTAAAATAAATTATACATTTTTGAAAGTAGTCTATTATGCCCACTCAGGCTGCAATATTGTTAAATATTACAATATAAATCAGCAGCTTAATATTTGAATATATTTTCCTGTGATCTAAAGCGTGAATGTTTATTACTCCAGTGTCACATGATCCTTCAGAAAACATTTTAATATGTTGATGTGCTGCTAAAGAACATTTATTGTCAATTGTTAAATATGAGTCTTAATATTTTTGGTGGAAACCATGATCCATTTCTTTCAGGACTTCCATTCCAGGTTCATTTCTTTAGAAAGTAAAAAAAATGTGCATTTATGTGAAACAGATTTTTTTGTCTTTACTGTCACTTTTGATGGAACTGTTGAATAGGAGCGTAATTGTAATGACTCCCTGATGTGGAGTTAAACAGCGAGTTCAGCCCGTTTCATTCACCTGTTCCCTATGGAGAAGTGTTTCAGAAGAAATGATTTGGTGCATATAATAATTTTGCAACATCTGTCCTGACTGAACTTTGCAAAAAATTGGAGGCAATCTGTCTAGCATGCCCTCGACCCGTGCCCTGGTCCCTGGGGGCTTTCTGCATCTCTCTGTCGCTGTCACAGGATCTGGCTAAGGAGGAAATAGCTTAATTCAGTCAAAATCAAGGACTGCTGATGTCACATGTATTCTGTGATGAAAAGGCCATACAACTACACTCGCTCAGACTTATTATAGGACAGCATGTATATAAACGATTAGGTTAAATAATAGATAAATGGACATAATTATGTGTGTATATAAATGACAAAATGTTTCCTGGAAGACACATTCATACTTGAAACTCTCTCATACGTATACAAACACTTGATCTCCTTCTGTGGAACATTCAGCACCTCTAACAGTCATGATGTGGTGACAGATTCGTAAAGGACCATGTGATCATTGTGTGTGCCCTTGTCACGGTCATATGATGCATATAGGTCAGAGTGGCGTCCCTTCATTGCTCATGTGCCAGTCTATGTTTGAACCACAAAAACCATGCTTTACTCTTTAACCAAGAAGACCGCACTTTTAGGACAGTCAGAGGTCAAGACGCCACTGAGAATTCTAACTTTCCTAACATTTGCCTAGAGCAACTTTCACCCCTTTAGGAAATACATGACGCTGTGAAGACATTTAGAAAACTACCAAATCACTGATTTAAGAGGCAGACCTAAATACAAGCATAATGATAATCCCTAAAATTGCTATGTTTAAGGTACATTACATAAGATGCAATCTTTAAGCCAAGTGGTATGCGAAAAGACAATCAAACATATATTTTTCTTAATTTAGGGGAACCCTGTAATTTGTTTTACATATTTTATGCATTTAATGTAAATGTGCATTTAATATATACTGATAGAAAATACATGCAAATATTGTTCTTTAATTTATGGAAACCTTTAGATAACTTATGGAAAATTACTTATGGAAAGCATTCAATTTATTCACTTATTCACTTCAGGGGGGTTGAACTTAATTTATAAAAAATAATTAATTAAGAGGGGATCAAATTTACCGTATTTGCTAACACTTTATAATAACGTCCCGTTGTAAGTCATTTATAAGTGATTAGTTAATGATGAAATGTTTATCCACAAAACATTCACAAATGATTAATAAGTGATTATTATGTTTAGTTAATTAATTTACAAGTTGTGATATGTTGAAAACATATATTTCTTTAAACCCTTTGTCTCATTAGGACAGACTTGTGTTCTGTGCGGAGTGTGTGGGATCTAGTGATAATGTGAACTAGTTTTATCCTCAACTGAAGTTCACATGAGGTGCACAGTGCTAAAATACTCCACGTGTTTACCATCTTTACCCAACACATCACAACTTCTAATTGACTTGTAAATTAATTAACTAAACATAATAAGCCCTTATTAATCATTTGCGAATGTTTTATAGATGAACATTTCATCATTAACTAATCACTTATAAATGACTTACAACGGGACGTTATTATAAAGTGCTACCCAATATTTTACCTTCTCTGATGATATTCTGAAGGTTAAGCACCAACTTTGGCAGACGACTTTTCTGGCCTTATTTTGCACCCTATTTCATGAAAGTGCCTCCAACAATAACATTTGCGCAATGCCGTTAGCACAAGCCCAGTATTATTTATCCAACGCAATAATACAAGGCAACAGAACGGTTTCAATAAAAAGAACAAAAAAGCACATTTTGCAACAATTTCACTGGTAGGTCCCCCTGAGGCTCTGTAGTCCCATTTTATATCTAAATCAGATAAGGAAAAGCCAGTGTTTTCAAAGAGAGGTTCAACATTGCTTCTGGATCCTCTCCCAGATATTTTCCTTCCATGATGACTTAATTACTCAAATAATTCAATAAGTAGCATACCAGTAGAATATCTGTTCCTTAGAGGAAGCACATAAGAGGTGTAAAGAAAAGAGCAGCACTCCGAAAACACATGCTGGAGATTTACAAAACCTGGAAACAATAACAGCACAACATCAAATATGAGTTATCAAATATCATGTGTAATCCCTTGTATTAATTTAAAACGCTACAAATACAATACACACTAAGAGCAAGTGCTATAAATAGTACATAAAAAACTGTATAAATAACTGCAACTGTAAAAAAAAAAAAAATCCAAAAGACGACATTTGAAACTGCAGACACAAACAATGAGTTCTCTGGCATCATAAAACACACTGGGTGTGAAAAGAAAAAATAGTGCTCAAGCAAAATACCAAGCTTATTATACAGTAACCTCTTTACAACAACCTGACAGAACTGGGATCCTCATGCAAGGAAAATATATGAGACAATAAAGCTATACAAAAAGCAGTGGATGATTTGGAGCCCCTCTGTGATAGTGAGAAGAAATCTAGATAAAAAAAATTCTACCTATTTTTCAGCTAATCAACATTTTGAGAGCTCCATCCAGTTTGCAATATGCTTGAATAAAGAGAACAGGCAAGCTAAATTAGCTTTAAACAGAGGAACTGAAAGACTCAGCCTCAGTGAGGTTATTTATGACACATATTTCAATATGCCACAAGCTATTGGTGAGTTATGATGAATCTAGAGAGATTCAGTGTACTAAAGGACCAGACAGACTGAATTCATTCTTAAATGGATGGCAAAATACTGTGGATATAAATCTAAAAGATCACCCTTCTCCTCATAAAAGTATTGCAGTGATAACCTTTATATAATTACACTGGATTATCAGCAGTAAACTGAGAATGAAATAAGCCATGGCCATGGGCTGAATGATTAGAATTTGAAGGAGAAAGAGAGAAGTTATTCTGTTATCAGGTCCTTAGCTTCTCCTGCATTCTCAGAGGAAAACTGCTGGTTACAAGCATTCTGCAGTGTATTTACATGTGCTAAAAGTGCATTAACCCTGAGTAAACTCCAGCTTTAAGTACAAAACTTGCTTTACAATACCATCCAGGGGTGCGTTTCCCAACTATGGTCGAAGGTTCCATCGCTAGCTAAAAAAGGTTTTGAGAAAAGCACTCCTGGTCTGTAGTATTGTTATAAATTTCCCCATCACTAAATCCACAAAACCAAAACGTTAGGCTAGTTTCGATTACAGTCAGTTCCTCTAATCTGAGTTATCATCCAACAGCGCCATGGCCCATTCTGATGTTTTTTGAGTTGTTGCATTCATCCAGATTTAATAATTCTGTGTCTATTTGATCTGAGGTTTTTCCAGGTCATGTTATTTATTTATTTGAGCAAACTAGAAAACATTTAGGAAAGAAATGATACCATTTGAAATCTTTTATGATGGCTGGTAAACATCATCAAAACTGATTCTTAACGGTCTAAAAGATTGAACAGACTTTCTTTAATTCCTTCTGACTGCTTTCCTAGCTTCACAGCCTACTGAGTAAACCGCAAGCCAATAGAATTTGACCCCAGAAGTGTTTCATTGGTTGGACTAACCGAAAGAACACACCCTCTTCACTGAATGAGTGAGGTAATCTCTTTCACAACAAACAGAGAAAGAAGATGAATACATTATTAAATGTACAAATTTAAGTTTTCCTTTTGTCTTTACAGTAAAAGACATGTGATGCTTGGACACTGAAGTCTGTAGTCTATATTAATAAACACACATTTTAATAAAGGATTTGTCCTAAAAAAAAAAAAAAAACTCGAACCACTGAGTGAACGATTCAAAAACGACTCGCTCACATATCGTCATTAAATTACTTCCACTTGTCGCCACCAACTGGCGTAATAATTGAGCGTGCAAGAAAATATATGCTCTGCTAGGATTAAAAGAAAAAAATTACAAAACTATTTACAAAAGTCTGGAGCTTGTTTACAACAAAGATAAGAACACAGACATATTTAGGATAAATCTGCATGCACCCACAGTTGTTATGAACTCAAATCAAGTGATATAGAACCCTCACCTTCATCTAACAGTCGCTCGAGATGGTTGAAGATACCACAGAAGTTTGGCAGGCTGCTCATCAGTTTCTTGTCGTTCATGAGCTGCATCAGATAATCAGGAGTCGGCTTAGGCTTCTCCTTCGTTTCCATTTCCCCAACCATGTTTAAAATATTACCCTCCAAAAAAAAAAAAAAAACTCAAAAAGGCGTTAAAATTCGGGAAAACGCGACAGCCCCCTAAAAAAAGCAAACGGAGGCGTTTGATATGTTTTCCCTGTTTTATTCCAAACTCCTGCCCCGATGTTGCTACTTTTCAAAAGCAATGTTGAAACTTTGTATCGCCCCCAATCTTCGGTTTTTTAAAAAAACGACTGATGACGCGATAAACGAAAGGAATCTGCGCGGAAGTTCTTATTTGTTTGTAAAGTGTTTGCCGTCAAATAACTCCAAAAACTCCCGCATGCCCGCTGAGATTTGTGCGTCTGTCCTCTTCTACAGAGAATGTTTAATCGCTACGAAAGGTTTCTTTCTCCGAGCTGTTGAACTGTAGAACTTTCCACAGACCCTCGACGTCGTTCAGAGCGCTTGGATAACGGGTTTAAAGCAGGGCAATGATCACTTGTGGGCTCTGTCCCTCTCGCAGTGGAAACTCCTTTAGTTGCGCCTGATGTTTCTGTGTTCAGAGCCGTTCTCTCCCAAAGCTGTCTGTCACATGATCATGATCAACCCTACACTGCTCAACATTGCCATCGTGCGAAGTCGCCAATGGGAGGAGAAACCTGCACAATTTGCCTTTTTCCCTCTCTAGCGCGGATGCAGACCCTCTCACACACAAACTTGTACACATATACTTGTGAGCTCGACGTGTTGTTCAGTGTTACTTGTGCAAACTCTACATGAATGAAAATATAAAAAAAGGTGTACTTTGTAGTTACAGCGATATAGCCAACTTATGTGACAACTATACCTTAGGTTATATTTACATTTAACCTAAGCTATTGGAAAACAAATATGGACACTCAATAACCCTTAAGGAAAGATATGAGGAAGTGGGTATTTTTCTGCATTCCAATGTATAGCTAAATATTTACACTTGGACTGTCTTACAGATAAGATTATATCTTAGAGGAAGCATGGTGTATATTTTGATCATACAATCAGGTTTGACTGTGCCAGTCTTGGTATTTTCCTGCTACTTCACAGTCTTTGTCTAATAAACGTGCATTTTAAATGATCAAACCCACCTTTTAAGCAGGTTTTACTTTTGAAAGTGATGCAAATGCATTGGCATGAGTGCATCTCAGTCAAGTTTTGAGAAAGGGGAATGAAAGGGCTTGGGGGAACGGGAAAAGTTTTCATCAATTCTTGCAGCCCTCCTCCTTCCTCTGTGAAGTGGGCAGCATTCTTATGCAGATAGACACAGACTCTAGCTATTGCTCTCACAACAACTACAGGCCAGAGTGAGAGGCCCTCCTGCAGGGAGCGGTTTGATGATGAAATGCTGACCTAGGATCAGATTTGTGCCATGTAACGATGGTAAGTGCAAGGAGAAAACAGATCCAAAAACAGGAGAAAAAGACAGAGACAGAAGTTCTCTGCATTCATACTGGGTTCTGCCTCCTAGCATGCAGGGGCAGTGTGGGTTTGCAAGCTAACCGGCATGTTTTTCAGTAAATATATAATAAAAAAATATATAGAATATAAAATAAAAAAATATATTTAATAAAAAATAGTATATTTAATTGTACTAATATATATATATATATATATATATTTAATGTAATAGAATATATATATTATGTAATGTTATATATATAAATATATATGTATATACAGTATATATAATAATTTTAAGAATAAAGCTTAGAAAATTCTCTATTTAGCTAAATACATTTATATAATATTTTCTGTCTTATTTTAAGCATAAATGTAAAAAATAATTTGGTCATTATGCTTACAATAGGAATATATGTACATAAAATTGTTATTAATAGTAAATAATATAATTAATTTAAAACAAGCCAGAAAATCCTGTTATATAAAGCTTTGTTTATTTTAGTGTTTTTGCAGAGAGGATGTTATTTCATGTTAAAAGATTTTTTATGGATAACATAAGTTGGTGCTAAAACATTTACTTTTATTCATACAAACCTACAGTAACAACTTTTCTATGACAGAGATATCTATTCATAACTGATATTTCAGTGGTCAGAAGATTCTTCCAGGATGCTGTGTGGCCTTTTCTCCCCTTATTTTTCACTATAGGGAATCTGATGGGTGCTAATTTGTCAGGCTGTGGAGATGAAAGTGAGGATGGTATTAGTCTGGGCATCAAGGGATTGGAATGCAGGCTATTTAGCATGGGAGTCAGACAATCCCCAGGGCCTCCCATCTCCACAGCACAACCGCTAAATAAATAGAGAAGTAATTAACAGACTAGTGAGAGAATAGAGCATTTCATTACTGCACCTTCTTCTGATAGCGAGAGAGAAAACAGTTCGCTAGACAAAGCCATTGAGATGTATTGACAAAAGGAAATGTGAAAATCTCAGAGGAAAAACACACAACTCATTTGATTGACACCTCATTAAGATAGATTACTATAGGCTTTGAGCACAACAAAAAAAAAGTATTTCATTTTCTTTGTGGCAAGTTGAAAAAACAAAACAGATGTATTATTCTGATGTGCTCATCAAATGCTTTCTTTTCATATCCTTTTTGAACAGAGAGCCTGTTTTCTTCTAAGAAATCATTTACTGATGGCCGCAATCAATCACTAAATATAACTGTAATGTGCAATTTCATCAGTAAAGTGCAAAAAAAAACATTTTTTTAAACAGAGTTTCACTCTCATCAGCTACAGGGAGCATCCATTAACTGAGAATAATAGTATAACTGCATACATTACCTTTAAATTAATCAAGAAACGGACAATTATTTATTACTTTTACGACCAACCTGGTGTCATAAAAATATGTACCTATGTGCACTTTTAGTGCAACACCGTTTTACGTGCCTTAATGGACATTTCGCCACAGTTTCAAAGACAAATGTCCACTGATTAGCACTAAAACACAGGCTCAATACGTGAACCCTGGTACAATTTATTATGTTGATATAGGTATGTATTGCGGCGGTTCAGGATTGAAATATCTGTGGACTTTTTCTTTTACACAGTTTTGTCAATCCATAGTTACAAAGGATTCAATCCGGAGCTCCTTGAGAAAGAAACGTAAGCCTACCGTCTATGAAAACCCACAGATATGAAGCTGGATATGTTTGATTCTAACGTTCGAAAGCATCAGTTTTCAAATCTCCCAGCATGTTGATATTGTTTTGAAGTCATAATATGATATTCTTCAAGTAATTGCTTTAATTCAAATTTCTGTTCATTTGTGTGAAAAGGAATAAAAGGTGTCAGAATTTCACTGCCTTTAGTGTCCGTTTTCGTTTAAATCTGCAGTGATACATACTTGTTAGTAAGTATTATGTGTTTTGCTAAAAAGTACACCAAGGTACATTTATGCCATGAGACCAGGTAGTTTATGATGAATGTATCGCTGAGGGAAATGGCTCCTGGAGCTACACTAAAAATTTGCTGAAAATTTACTGACCATCAGGTCATCCTAGAATTTGCTTCTTTATTGCAAAACATTTACATTGACTAAATGTAAACCCTGTAGGTTTGTGGCTGTCCTATTGACTGCCAAGTTAAATACACTGTTAATGTCTGGAAAAGTATAAAATAAGCCGCGACACACAGATCCGGATGTGTCATGGCTGACACAGAACATTGTATGCTAATTGTGTCCTGTGGCAGTACAGTGATGCCATGGTGCTGGATTGTTGAATAAAGTCATTTTTTGGCTTTGTTTCTGTACAAAAAGTATTCTCAAAGCTTCATAATGTTATGGTTGAAGCACCGATGGCAGATGGAGCATTCAGACAATGTCTTTCATACTTTTCTGGGACAGTGGTATTTGCATGGCAGTCTATGGGACAGTCAAAAGCCTCTCAGTCATATATCATATAAAAATCCACTAACATATTTGTTAAGAACTGCAATGGATTGGGTTTTTGCTTATAAATGGTGCTTGATCTGTATATATTTCTCTTCTGATTCAGATTCAATTGCTTTTTCGTCTGACAGTAATTAGATTATATTTATTTTAGCTTTAAATGTCTTTATGATGAATTTGTTTTGCTGTTGCAGCTTTTCAGTTCACAAGACATTATCTATTTTTTTAAGTGTTACAGAAAATGTCATGTGATGCTACATTTCTCCAAATCTGTTTTATTGGAGAAACAATCTACATCAGCTGGCCTAAGTATATTTTCAGCAAATGTTTTATTTTTTGGTGAACTGTTTCTTTAAGAGCACTGTAACCTGACAAGAAAACCGTTTGAAAGCTTTATTTTGGTCATAAGACAAATGGCATTGTTGTTAAACAGACACAAGGATCCTCTGCACCTGTTTTGCTTTCATGTGTAGACAGGCTGGCAGCTACTTGTGATATGGTGATAAGAGTGTGTGTCCCAGTTGTGTGATTATGTTAAACAATGTTTGTTCACTATGTGTTTGGATGTTTGCGGGTATGAATGTATGCTCATCTAACAATTATGCCATTGTACATAAGCATCCAGTTTGTGTGTGTACCCACTTTAAGAATGCTGTGCATCTGGGAATGTACATTGTGTGTGACATGGTGAATGATGCATGTTTTACCACTGGGTCTTTGTGTAGTGACAAAGGATGGTTTGTAGTCTGTCAGTATTCTGCAATCCACTGAGTGTATATCTCAGAGAATGAACATGCTTTGTTTATGATATTTGTTATGATGAATGTCTGGAGACTACTAAATGTCTTTTCCACGTCATTGCATACATACCAAAGCCAAGAAGGAGTTAACTGTATCTGCTTTTGCCTTGTGCATGTATGCGGTTCTGTCAACAAGCCAAACAAGCTTTACATTCAGCACGAGGCCTGGGTCAGTTAAGAGGTTAAAAGTCAGTTCATGCTTAGGCATCATGACTGTATCTTTTGACATTCCATTATGGTATATGGTCACAGTTGTCCATGAAAAGCAAAAGAATATGGTATGACTCAAGCTATGAAGATATTTATGATTCACTGTGAATTCATTGTGTTAGATATTTTTTCAAACATATTAATTAATTATGTACTGTGTATATGCATTACTATTCAAATGTTTGGGGGCAATCAGATTTTGCAGTAATATTGTTAAATATTATTTTTGTTAGTATTATTAATAACAAATTAACATAACATATATTTTAAAATGTAATTATTCTTGTGATGATTTTAGGAACAATTACTGTCACCTATTAAATGCAAGCATTTGTAGAAAAGTATTAATTTATAGTAGTAGTGTATTTATATAGTTATTTAAAAATGTATGTAATTGCAACTAAGTCACGCTGCCAAGAAAATGACTGGCAAAAATGTATGTGTAAATTTACACTGTATGTAACAAGAATCTGTGAGCTGCTGCCCACATACATAACACTGCATTTTTAGCTCTTTATTATTTAGACCATGCATCTAATTTCAAAAGGATCAAGGCTGTGTCAAGCATACATGTGTACTTGAGTCATGATTCCCTATTTAATGTTTTCTCTACAAGACATTTGATATCATCAAATGTCCTTTCTGCATCGCTGCAATTCAAATGCGGACATGCATTCCAGCAGATATTCTTAAGACCACCTCCAATGAGACAGCCCACCTTAGCTGTGGATTCAGCTGCCCATCAACTGTCACTTTAAAAAACAGCTGGAAGTTCCAACTATTGGGAGACCATGGTGTGCCCAATTTGTTGCTCCATTTGAAGAATATTTTTCATGTTAGTCGGCTTGAGACAAACACCACAAACACCAATACCCTAAAATTTCCTGGAAAATGATGGCAGTGACCTCTAGACTGGGATACACATGTAGCTCCCATAGTTTGATGTATTCTTTCCTCATTGTTATCTACTGGACCATTATGAATCCGAACAAAACCAAACAAATGTTTGCTCAGTGCTCATGTTAAGGGAAAATATGCAAGCATGAATAATTTGGCATGAAATTAAACATGCAAAAATGTGTTCACCTGTCAAATGTGTAAATTCTGTCATCATTACCCTCGAGTAGTTTTGCTGTTTTGGGTCGCCATTGACTTCCATAGTATTTTTTTTCCTGCTGTGGAAGTCACTGGTGACCAAAACAGCCTGATTACAAACTTTTTTTTTAAATATCTTCCTTTGTGCTCAGCAGAACAAAGACATTTTATACAGGTTTGGAACTACTTGAAGGTGAGTGAATGATGACAGATTTTCTTCAATTTCTATTGACCAACAATAAAATTAAGTTTAGAATTGCAATAAGTAAATAGAAACCTTAAAAGAACAGCATGTATTTGAAATAGATTTGTTGTAACAATGTAAACGTCTTTTTTATCAAATGCATCCTTACAATTCTACTGTTTAATGAAACAGTAGAATTAAAAAAAAAAACAGCACATACGTGTGTGTGTGTGTGTGTGAGTTTGTGTGTGTGGTACAAACAAATTAAAAAACACAACTATGTTCTAAAATCTTAAAAGCTTTCTGTGGCACAGATTCCATCATGCTCATTGGTTGAAAGAATTGCATCAGAAATTACATGTAATTTTCTGATACATCACATTTTTTCATTTTATGATACATGAATTACGAAACTATTATCTTCTGATGGTGAGAATGCATCAGTGTTTTAACAACACTGAATAATACAGTGCCACCAAACTCATTTCTCTCCCTGGGTTATATAGCACCCTCCACAACAGCTATTTCAGCTCCATTCCTCCCCCTCATCGCCCCTTTTCATTCTCTCCCTGTTTGTGTTCTCTCTGCACAAAATCATTGGTATTCACTAATAAAGACCTCAGAGACATAATTCAGGAGACATAGCCCCGTTACAGAAATAGATTTATTGCTAATCCATTATGCATAGTGGGTAATGTAACATATCTGATGCACTGGCTCACAGCGGGAGGAGAAAGAGGGTTTAAGTGCATCGAACATTAGTCTGGAAAACTGGAGAGCAGAGGAAGCCACAGGCATCACAACATGCCACCCTGCAAGTAGATGGGCAGTCTTAGCCTCCAACTACACTTGCTGCCACTTCATTTCTTCTTCTTTTCCTCGCAATAAAAAGGAAAGTTCGCTCAAGGCAAAGAGATGCCCTGAGGTGACTTTCGAAACCACATGTAGCCACTAAATGCTAATAGACAAGGAAAGATGCCAGACAGTATGAAAATGGACATACTGGTGTGAGGCTTTGGGGATGATGCCACTCATCTCAAAAAAAAAATCTCACATTCATTGCATGTGTGTGTCTTTCCTTTTTTATTATTTATTTTAAAACAGACGGTGTACATTAATCAACCTTCAAATAAATGAGTTAAATGAAGGGCTAATTTCCATTTCCTTTGCTTGATGTTATTCATCAGAAAATGAAAGAGAACAGCCCCAAAAATACAGCATATACAGCTCAGTTAAATAGAATTAAGCAGCACACATATAGTACTTACATGATGAGAGCATAATAGTTTTGCTATAGATAAGAAAAACACAACCTGAGCTTCACAGGGATTTAAAAGCCTCAAACATTCAACAAAACATGGACGTTCTGGGTTAAACCACTCATATTTCAGACTTTCTGGACTACACTTGGTTCTGGTTGGTCAATCACTGCATTCTGTGGTCAAACATTTATTAATAGTACAACAGTTGGGTTTCAGAAGTTACATTCCACAAATTTTCTTCATAGGGAAGCTGATTTTGAAAGATAAACCCTTAAAGACAAGTGAGTTTCAAGGTTGTTAATCAATTATATATATGATATATAAAAATATATATATTTTGTTTGTTTGTATTATATTAATCTATTTGCAAAGAATACCAGAGGAATTGCAAAATTTACAATTTACATGATTCGGCAGAAATCACCATTTAGAAAAAAAACGAAAAAGATTTTTGCTGCAGACATCCACCACCATGAAGCAACATTTCATGAAACTGAAGTGAAGTGACTTGTGACCCATACTTGGAATTTGTGCTCTGCATTTAACTCATCCAGCATGCACACACACAGCAGCGAGAAGTGAAGAACAGCACACACACCGTGAACACACACCCGGAGCAGTGGGCACCTGGGGAGCTGTAGGGGGATCAGTGCCTTACGGGTCTCATACCTCAGTCGTGGTATTGAAGGTAGAGAGAGAGCTGATTATTCACTTCCATCACCTACAATCCCTGCCGGACCTGAGACTCGAACTCACAACCTTTGGATTACAAGTCCAACCCCCTATACATTAGGTCTCTGTAATCACAACAATGATAATCACTAGAAATTAGGTGCCATTAAAGCATAAAGTACCAATTCTACACTAAAAACTAAGCATTTTAGTTGACATTATCATATTTAATTGTAGAAATATTTATTAATTTAGCTTGTAAGGAATTATTTTTTGTCAAAGCTAAAGTTAATAACAAAATTTACATATGACATGTGACCCTGGACCACTCATAACGGTCAATTTTTGGAAATTGAGATTTATACGTCATCTGGAATCTGATTGTGCAAACAAACCTAATTCTAAGTCATCCAAATGAAGTTCCTAGTAATGCATATTACTAATCACTGATCCAATTAAGTTTTGATATATTTACAGGAGAACATTTGCAAAATATCTTCATGGAATATGATTTTTACTAAATATCCTAATGATTTGTGGCATTAAAGAAAAACATTCTAAATTTTGACTTATACAATATATTTTATTGCTATAAATATGCCCATGTTACCCATTGCTGTTTGTTAAGTGTTTCATGTTGGGATCCCAATATACCCTAAGGTTTTATTTATTTAAGGTTTTATTTACCCATAGTTATCGGCTAACTTTAAAGTATCCCTTTTTTATAGTCATAAAATAAACTCTCAGTTTGGTCCATTTCATACTGTGACTAATCTCTGTCTGATCAGGCACAAAGTTTGCTTTTTTCTGCTTGGGTTTAGAAGCGAGTATGAAAGGAAACGCAAAACATGAAAATGGCATTTAGATGCTTTCAAGCAACTGAAACCTCAATCACTCATATCACGTTGACTTCATTCATTTACATGAACTTTACAAGAGGGGACATCCACTAAAGTGTTGCCAGCATCATAACAATTATGGCTGATTTATGGGCAACAGAGGGAGATCAATATGTTCTAGTTGACACCTTGGGCACGGGGCTGGGCGGCGGTTGAGTGCTATAGATAGGTCTTTGTAAAGCCCTTCACATCACCACCTTACCTTCGCTGCATGTCGCACATGCCCCAAGGTCCTGGTGCCCTTGTCACAAATCCAAATGAGAGACAGATGGCTGTTAATGGGGGGCTGGGAGGGTGTGAGAGCCATTGCTGACCAAGATATGTGTCAGAGACAGACATGATTACAGTAATATATGGGCTTGTTTTTCCACTGGTTGATCCAAGCAGATATAACACAGACTGAAGGAGAGATACAGTCATAGTCTCTCTTTGGACCAAGAAAGTCCAGAGAACACATATGTGGTATCCAAGTCTTTCACATCGATGACAGATACATGATCAACGGATGTGATTAAGTCAGATAACTATTCCAGAGCTTGGTTCAGTCCAATAATGCCAGTGGTTGAGGGTCTGAAGGACAGAGAGCCTGCGGCTCATTGTTTTTTGAAGCTAAACAGAGGAGTGACTTCATAAATTGAGCTAGCAGCCTATGTGATGACATCACCACATGGATCTGTCAGTTCAAGTCACCCATCACACTGTACCAGATGAACAACATCTGAAAATCATATGACTGCATCAGAAAATACTGATGAAATATTTTGAAACACTTATGATTTAAGATCTAAAAGCAGGTCTTAAAGGAGTAGTTCACTCCCCCCCAAAAAAGAGAAAGAAAATCTGTCATTGTTTATTTATCATCATGTTTTTCCAAACCCGTATCTATCCAGCTAATGATTGTACACTTCATATGTCCAGATCTTCTAGTTGCCTGTGATGTTGATAAAAAAAAAGCTTGCTTGAATCTAAAAAACATTTTGAACACAAAGAATGATACGCTCAATGAGATAAAAGAAACACACGTTATCTGGGTGTGCATTTGTTCACAGAGACTTTGAGGGACTAGAGTGAAATTTCTCAGCTTGAAGCAACTGAATCTCAAGATTTATAAAACAGACTTGGAGGGTTTGAAACCGATCCAGTTCATACCGTTTCCTCCAGCGACCTACATTAAAAGCAAACACAGAAAGAAAATAAAAGACAGATTTTATAGCTTCATTTGAAACAGTTGTCATCTCAGTTGGCCTGCACAGTAAACGGCATTTACTACAAGAAAAACAACTGTTTATTTTCTGCCACATAACACATTAGGGAATCATGAGAAGCATTAAGTAAAGTAAAAACACCAATTTTGGTTCTAATAAAAACTTTTTAGCAGTTACAAAACCGTGAGTATTAGTACAGTGTGTGGTCAAATCTATCTTCTCTAAAGCCAAATAAATGTGTCATCTAATAGGATAAGGATCACATTGCTTTCACTCTGTAGAAGGAAATGTCCTGTGTTTATCTTTACACACCTAGAATTGTCTTCAAAGTCGTCCAGTTTAGTAACAAAAGAAACTGGCTCAAGAGCCTGTGCTCAGTGCATTCTTGGCCAAAGCTCTTTGCTCTGCTCTCAGGAATGGGGTGTTGCACATTACACACACATGTTGAAGGAAATATCTCTGGTTCCACTACGTCATGGCCATCTGCTGAAGTCAGATTCTCTCTGGTCTGATCTAATTCAGTTTACATTTAATGTCAGAAAAACAACGGAGTATGAAAACTGCAGCACAGCCCAAGGTATAACACGGTCAGTTTCACCACATCATAAAATACTGGGTGGGGAAGTATTATATATGTTTATGATTGCTTTAACCATATTTTCTAATGAAAAACCCATTGTACGGTGTACTCTACTACTATATCTCTGCAAAATCAAGAGAAACAAGAGTAGACAGACAGTAAAAAGAAGTTCAGTAATCAAATCAATCATAAATAGTACATTATAAATAGCGACTCGTAAATACTGTCTCGAGATATATAAGCACAGACATCTGATATACTGATATTTCATTTGGACCAGACACTTCAAGAGGAAGCGCTCACATGTGGGAGGAAATGGAAGGACTGGGAACTGTGTGTAGATAATGAATAAGACATGATGGACCTTGTGGGATTTGAAAGACTGATGGTCCATCTGAATTTGCTTTACTTCTGAGAACAAGTTTTATTGAAAGATTTAAGACCTCATTTCGCCTCTGTAACACGCATCCCCGAGGTCATTAATGTCTGATCTGCTGTGACTAAAAGTGTTTTTGAAGAGCAATAAGTGTGGTTTTATTAGGAATTATTGTCCATAGGGTTGTTGGCATTTGTTTTGAAGACCGTTCGTGAAGTGCCCAACTTCTCATACGGAAGCCGCAACAAATAACAAGTATACCATTCATACTTTTAGGGTGAGTATAAATACTAAGCAAAACACTTCAATTCTATTGAGCAAAACAAGTGTTTTCAACACTGATAATAATAAGAAATCAGTAAATCAGTCTATTACAATAGTTTCTGAATGATCTTGTGACATGGAAGACTGCTAAAAATTCAGCAGAGCAATCAAATAACTTTTTTATTTGAAAATAATAACATTTCACAATATTATTTTTTTATTGTGTGTTGCCATAGTGAGTATAAAAGACTTTCAAAAAGATATTTAAAACATTTTACTGTCCCCGAATTGTCAACAGCCAACACTTATTGGGAAATTAATAGAATAGAATAGAATAGAATAGAATAGAATAGAATAGAATAGAACAGAACAGAACAGAACAGTATAAGTAATGTCTTAAGTAATTATACAATAAGTAATTGTATAATATATGTGTGTGTTTTCTTTGTATATTTAATATGTATATAAAAATACACACACAAATGCATGTTTATATTTCAGAAAAATATGCCATGTTTATATATTAAAGGGTTAATTCACCCCAAAATTATAATTATGTCATTAATTACTCTCACCCATAAAACCTTCAGAACACAAATTAATAAATTTGATATTTTTGATTAAATCTGTCCCTCCATAGACAACCGAACTGAAATTATCCCAGATCCACAAATGAAGCAAATACATTGATAAAACAGTCCATGTGACATCAATGGCTTAGCTTACGTTTTGTAATGCTATGAGAATTTTTTTTTTTGCACAAACAAAAACAACCAAATTTACACAACAAGCCTTTTCCAAGGACATCTACAATACTTAGAGAAAGTGTTTTAACTTAGTACTGTTATAAGCTGCTATATTGTCTTGATTCAAAGTACCTCAAGAGCATTTTGAAATCATAAGGAACTGATCATTCTGCAAACGCAAGCAAAGCCAAAACCTAGATTTTTAGGCAATGTAGAATTCCTGGCCAGGAAAAAAACGGCACATATGGTCAACCTAATTTAAGAAATAAATATATAGATCAAAAAGAATCTGAAATAAACCTCAAATTTTGCTATTGAGCCACATACTTGGATAATTATGGCTGGCCAATAACAATTGATATCGTTCTTTGAAAACTTGTTATCAAACATATTGCGTCTTAGATAAGCAGTTTACTTTCATAAAACAACCAAACCCTGCAGCGATGTTAAACAAAGAATTGCATTTTCATTTCATCATGAGGGGTTAGTTGTCAGCGACTCAGATGTAATGCCCAACCTTTAGAAAGATATGAGTCATAGAACTCAGAATCATCCAAAGAGCAAATGTCACAGCCCACAGTAATTCAGACCTGGCTCATTTCTGCTACACAGTGTTCTGTCAGTCCGTTATACCGAGAAACTGTCGTTCCAGAGCTTGTTACTGGATACTGCGAAAGCTCACACAGTTCACACGAGCAGACTTCCTCATTGTGAAGTTCCCATCTATAATAAAACTTTGACTGTAAGTTGAGATCTGCCTTGAAAACGAACTGTTACATGCCAGCAACTGTTGCATGAATTTTAGTAGTTGGGTCATTTTCAGAGGCATTCCTTTCGAGCACACTGTGTTCAGATGGAATGTGCACAATTTTGTAAGCAACCTCGGTGCTAGAACATGAAAAGACATTGGGAAAAGGTTAATGGGGCTTGATTTAATAAGCCGGTTCGTTTTTAATCCCATCTTTCTTTTTATGGTAATCCAATGCATGCTGAAGCAGTTTAGAATTCTTCGGTATTGACATGCTAATGCTGCGCTAACATATATGTGCCCATGTTTTTACATGAGTGTGACCATGCACTGCCCTGCCTTTGTCCAGTCTAACTCAATGTGTCTCATTGAGTCCAAATGTATACTTCTATTGTGGCCTCTAAGACAAATATGTAGCATCGTGAATGTTCCTCCACCCCCAGTCCAGGCAACCCAGCACATAGCACTGGTTCACAAACAATCAAGTGTCCATTGACCAGCCAAGGACAACAGTGGTCTTATGTGCTCGATGGGCGTATGGACGTACAAGGAGGGTTAGTGTGGTGACATGGTTTGTCATCGCCAGCTGGTATAGTGGGCATGTGAGGGCGAAGACGACCCATTGTTCTTGCACCACCAGAACAATTGCACGTTTCAGAGGGCCACACTGTCTTTGAGAGACAACGAGCCCCCCCTGATTGCAACGAGGGGCCGAATGCATGTGATACAAAAGTACGCAGTTTGCTATTATCATCTTTTGTTAGTTATTTTTTGGGAATTCTATTTTATTACATATTTATAAATATTTGTATATATAAGGTTTAAGGTATTTCATAAATAAATGTTTTATTTGTATTTGATGAAGAACGATCAGCGGCGCCGTGGAGAGGAGAGATGTGCGTCGGGTGAACGGTTCCAGAGGTGCTTTTGTAAACTTTGTTTGCAGTTCATATCATCATGCGAGTCACCCAAACTCTGTTAACAAACTGAGATTATTGATATAAACGTGTATACAGTATGCGTTTCAGTAAATACGCAAATCATTACAGTGTTTTGCTGTTCTGAAGATCAGACACAGCTGAAACAGCACGGAGGAGATGATAAAGGTAGGTAGTATCCAGTACAATAAATAGATATATCAACCAGAAATCAGACGAGGAGGTAAGATTATGGTCCAAGCAGAAGAACACTACAGAATACACATGATATGAAATGATATAAAGCTGAAGGATGTTGATTCTATTGTGATAGACTAGATATATTTTATCATTTATACAGCACTGTGCCTCCTAAAATCATAAAACTAGCTTTGTAATCACACATAATCTGATATTTGGTCCAATCCGTTTACGCCATTTTGTACATTACTACTTAAAAAAGCATAAAAAATGAAACATAATTGAAACAATAATGAAGACAATTGCTTACAAGTGTTTATGGCACAAAGTTAAGCTTTCTGGGTGTGAAGTGCTTTATATAGCCTGTTTTTGTAAACTCTTCATGACTCAGAATGATGCAAAAAAAAAACAATTAATCTTTTTTTTTATCTATTTATATAAAGTTGTATAAATTGTAATCCTTCACAATATTACTGATTTGGTGAGCATACTAGATTTCTTTCAAAATCTTGGATAGTTTAAAAAGCATCCATAATTTGAATAGTAGTGATTATGACATATATCCACATTTAGTGGAAGATAACTGTGATGAAATACAACAACGGGAAGTGTTACTTTTTTTAAACTTTACATACAGTCGCAGTCCTTCCCCGACGACACATGCATCATACTAAACAGGCCAGTCTAGATCAATATTTTCTATTAATGCTCTATACTCAAGCAGCTCAAGGCCTTTTATTTTTATTGTGTTGAAAATACGCACACTTTTATTCCCCTTCCACATCAGCTCTTAAAACTCTCAAATGATCAAAAGGAAACTTGAGAAAATTGATTTTCAGATAATGTTGTGTTGGTGCTGCTTGTGATTGTCCTTCAGAGACGAGTGCGACAGAGCCTGTCATTGAGCTCTGTACAGTAGAACACACACACTTACTTCTAAAACAGCCTTTGCCAAAGAGATATTTTACAATAAGGGAGAATATGTTCCTCTATATTTCATTGACAGTAACATTTGGCAGTTATTGAATTTCACATCACTATACAGTGTCTTTAAAAAGCGGTACTTTGCTATAAAGTTTCCAGGCTTGTTTTTTTTTTTCATCTAATGGAATGTCTTGAGCATCATTATATACATTAAATTATATATTTAATGCCGCGAGCTCATATCATGATGTGTCATCCGCGCGCGATCACTCCTGCGCTCAATCCTCTCTCGCCTGCTCGTGCGAACGCTGTTTTGTCAGTCGTGGGGCGGGGCTTGGTGTTTTAGTTACAACTAAACCTTCCTTCAGATACTAGTGCTGAAGAAAAACTGGCATGAGTTCAATAGAAAGAGTTAATATATACATGGATAGACTGAACAATATTATAATCGTTGGTAAAAAATAAATCAATAAAAAGTGTATGAAAGAATTAATTCATTTCTGCTTCGTACACTTAAAGATGAGTAAAAATGATTATCTGGATAATCTTTCTTTGAACCTGAAATAATTCTTTAAGGAAGGTCTTTGAATCAGAACAGGAGAGATCTGATGAGATGGGCTTTTGAAAGCAAATGTGATTTCAATGTACCTTGAATGTAGATTGCCACAATCAAACCTAATTATACCTTTAAGCTCTGCTGTCAACTGCCCCTGCAAAGCAGTGCAGAGAACCAAAAGACCCAACATATACTCAAAATGAAGCCTTACTTCAGCATAACTTGACACGCTAATGCCTCTAAGGCTGAATAAAAACAACCCAAGCCCATAAGAGCCTTTCACCTTCACTGGAGGGCGGTCAGACAGAAAAAAAATTATATATATATATATATATATATATAAACTTTCCAGAAAAGTAAAAAAAAAAAGAGAAATGGGCCTGTGATTTAAACTATAAAGGCAAACACGGCCTCCTGACAGACCCCCAGTCATCAGAGCTAAGCTGGCGGCCATGTTGTAAATCACATAATGAAGTCTTTCCCTACAGTCCTTCACCATCTTTGCTTTTTAATCCCGATCTCAGAGGGGCAACAGCCAGCAGTGTAATAAAAGACAAAACACTCTCTCCTCAAGCCACACAGTTTAACCTGCCCCGCAACAATGAAGCTACACCTACAAAGAACCTCTCGTTCTTCACTTCAATGCATCCATCTATCTCTCCCTTACTCTGTCCCCAGCGTGTTTTTGTCATTCCCGGTCTCCTTGCAGGCATTTATCTCCGGGTCACGTAGAATGAGAGCAACCCTGGACTCGGGCCAAGCACAGAGCGCAGAGGGGTGAGAGAAACGTCTGGGGTCACGGCTGTGTAAGTATTTGATCATCGTGAGATTATTCTGCTTTGTATGCATGAGTATATTGTTAAAACCGAACTGTATGGGATAGACTTTATTGGGGTTGCATACAAAGATCACATGGGTGTAATCTGACAGAATTGAGTGTCAATGTGTGTCACGTCAGTAAATGCTGCCCCCGTGAGGATGATTATGTTAATGTCTCATTCATATCTCATAATACACTTAAAGGTCCGCTGCTGCACTTCACAATAGAAATATGTTGAACGTTATTATACACACTATATGAATACTAATTAAAAAGCATAGCCAATCACTTTGTTGGGATCACATGACCATTCAATACTTGCTTTATCTTGATAACATTCCTGTTTATGTTGTCACTTGTGAAACAAATAAATAAATTGTCACTTGTGAAACAAATAAATTGCCAAAAGCTGACTGTGTATGTGTGTATAACACTGAATATTTCTCAGGGTAGGTCTCTATTTCTAAGAGCAAGTTTGTGTACCTGTTTAAAACTACAACATATAAACAACTGTGACATCCTGCATTAACCTGACATTTATGAGAAATATTGCTTACCTGAGGACACGTTTCTATTGAGTATATCCTAGTGTGATTTTAACACGTTCGTTTAGCAAATTTATCATGATATTGGAACAAAATTAAATGTAAGAATTTTTTGATCTACTAGTTTTAAATGAACATAAAGAAAAGAGGAACCACACCAATTGTGTACATGGACGTCTGTCTCAAAACATTCACTGAGACATATCCAGTTACAACCAGAGGTGGGTAGAGCACCCAAAAACTAGGGCTGGGCGATATATATCGAACGATATATTATGCGCATCTCATCAGTAAAGCCGGTTCTTTGATTAGCGCTA
>JAUYWG010000046.1:14381621-14394336 GCA_034779775.1 Enteromius afrohamiltoni | reverse complement strand
TATAACTCATAATTACTATATTTGCATTACTGTAAGGGTAGGTTTAGTGTTGAGGTAGGTGTACACATTAATAAAACGAAAAATTTGTCGTTTTTAATTTGTAATACCTATTTTTTGATGGGAGGTAGGAACATCCGACAAGGTAGGACAGTGTTACCAAAAACTGTACTCAAGTAAAAGTACTTACAGAAATATTTACTCAAGAAAAGGTAAAAGTAATAGTCAAAATAGTTACTTGAGTAAGAGTAAAAAAGTATTGGATAAAAAAACTACTCAAATAGTTAGTTACTAGTTACTTTGGATCATGTGCTGAATTTCCATAGTCTAATATTATTTAGATATATAGGTAAAATGTAATTATGTACACACACACACTAGGGCTGCACCCTTTTGACCAAAATCATAAATGTTCATTATTATCTTGAAAATGTAATTGTGGAAAATTTTATTAATTACAATTTTCACATTTTACACTGAATGACGTTAATACCATAGTTTAAAGCAACTGCATGCCATATTTATTCAAGCATATATACAAGCTGAAGACACTAACTGAAAACTTTATTGCTTTCCTACAAGCCTCAAATGACAATTATACATGGGATTGGATTATTTCTTAAGTAGAAAAAAAAGAAAAAATATGAATGTTATTATTGTGTTCTTTTTAGCCTTTATTTATAAAAGTATCCAGAACAAAATGTCACAGGTTCCAAACATATTAGGCAGCAAAATAATACAATAAATCATTATATTACATAACTAAACGAATGCACATTTACGGACCTTCTTCTGTTTGTTCTGTAATATGTAAACATGATCTGTAAGCATAAATATTAATTGTGTCTAACAGGAATTGTGTGTGGAACAGGTCGCGCACTGCTGGGCAGAGCTAATGCAGGTTTGGCGGATACTCATTTCATACTTTATAACAGCTTATTTAACGTATACATTAAACACTGTATTTAATGTGTAAGGTACATGAACAACAAACTGGTAATATCATTGTGATATTGTGTTCTGTAAATCAAACTTATCCTGTGGAAATGTTGACGGCACACGTATAATCAAAGATCTTCATAGTTAGAAAATTTTCCACAATTTGAGAATTATACCCTGTCAAAAACAGCCTTTTAGAAACTCTCTATGTTCTGTGTACTTCCCCTTTTAAGCTCTGCTGACTCCGCCCCTCTTTTCCTAGTCAAAGGATCTTTTTTTAGCCATAACGATTAGCAAAGATTCATTTAAAGACATTATACTCACTGCTTCTGTAGGTGAGGCTGGATCATGAATGTTTCGGGCTAACGTAAATGCATTTCAGTTGATCAAGAGCGCATTTTTCTTCAGAACCAAACTTAGCAATGATCCTCTGTGTCTTCAGTCACTCAGATGTCAGGGTAAATTATGGCAAAACACCTCAATCGCTTAGGAGTCTTGCTTGTCTCTGCGTCTCGGTCTGATGACGGCTCACTCAGGGCGGGTCTGTGGTAAGACCGTCTGTGTGACACGCTGCTGTCAATCAACTATTGCGGGAGTGGCCTCTGTCAGTGTGACGCCACACTAACATGCATTTGAGAATGGCTTGATTTCAGAAGGGGCAACGTATTTTTATTAAATGAAAAGAAAACTACTGGTGGATCTTTATCATTGTAGGGTGGTTGTGTACACGCACTCTCAACACACATTTCAATCCAAACAGCCTGTAAAAGTGCACATGGCACCGGATGACTCCTTTAAACTTTCTGTAACAACTCTGAGTGAGAACCGCTTCAGACAACTCAGCGCGTGCTGCAGGAAACTGAACGAATCTTTCAAAATGATTTGCGAACCAGTTCACTGATTTGATCACGCCTTTGAACAGAATTGACTCAATAGAATAAATAATTTGGTTACAACTTACCTGAATCAAGCAGCCCCAAATCCCTTGTCTGTGAAAGCCAAGTCCACCATGATTTACTGAATATTTCAGTCTTTTAAGACTGTTAAACTGTGGGGTGTTTAGCTTTAAACCAAAATAAAGCTGCTACAATGATTTGACACCTTCTATGAAATGTGTACTCTGTTAGGACTACGTTAGCTTAACGTTACTATATTTGAGCAAATGAAGACAGGTAAACACAAAGCACTGCCCTCTACTGGTGACACATGGAGAAAGGTGCTTGGATCAGTAGTTCCAGTACTAATTTAGCACCGGATGCTAAATCTTCAGTGAGTGCAATTGGCAAAATATTATCATAAGGCATGAGTTGTTTGTTTAACGATGTAGTTTTGTAACGTTCACAGTTAAATGATAATGTTGTTCTCGCCATGCTGCCGAGCAGTGGAGGGCACTAACTAGTTACTAGTTACAGTAATACCTTTTGCAGTAACATGTAGTTTGCAACTAATTACTAGGAATTACGTAATAATATTACATTTAGTATCATAAAACAGCTTCCTCAGCTACTACTGATTTAACCCATAAGGACCCGGACCTATTTTTCCTTATAGGAATATGAGGCATATAAAACAGACCAAATGGAACACTTATAACATGTTTATGCAGTTGTTTTTAAAATTCAACCCCTCCTTGTGAGAAATCTGTAACGTTACATATATGTTACATTGGGCATTTACTTCTCCATTGAAAAAAGTTTTTGCATTTTATTTGCTTTGCCGAAACATTTTTCAAAACTACATAGTTGTCACCATTACATTTACTTCAATTCTTTTGTAATGTACCTTTTCATGTATATGATTTAACCAGAAATACATTTTTAGATTTTTTTTTTCGTAACTTGAAAATTTGCTAACTGAATGAAAAGTATATATTGTTACATATATGTCACATTGGGCTTTTATGACAAAATAAATAATGACCTCACACTGGAGGTCAACGTGTTAAATATGCTTGTAGATTTGTTAAAATGTTTTGAAATGTGCAGCAGAAAATATACAACACCAAAATAACTGATTCAGCTAAATTAATTGAGCAACTCATTATTATTACATATATACGTCACATCAAAACTCTGCCTACTATTTTAGTGTTAACAGCCCAATGTGACATATACGTCACAACAATATCTTCATAACTTGTTTTGAATCAAGCGTAATCTAGGATGTGTTATTAAAACATTAGAATTGTTGCATGGGTTGAAACATATCTTTAGTAACAAAAAATAAAATGTTTAAAAATTGCTGAATCTGCAACATGTGCTATCCAGACAGACCACCATTTTGGAAATGGCATGGCAACAAAAAATGCAAATATTGTCACATGATTGAACCTGAGTGTTGATTATATGTCACTTAAGGACTTCCAGAGTTGAAAGTGAGGGATGATGCTTTAAAAAGACCATTCCAGCTAATCAGTAGTGTGTGTGACACCTGCGTCACCGTGGGTCCTTATCTAACAATCCAATAATTCTTAGATTTACTTTAATAATTTTCACAACTTGCACTGGCACATGAATTCACCAGTGCAGCAGGCATATGGAATATGAAAGAAAAAAAAAAAAAAAAAAACTTACATTCAACAGATGTAAATATAAATTGTATAGCATTTTTAGAGACTGAAACATGTTCTTATGAACACAATTTCTCTTAATAAAATACATGGAATATAATTGCATACGTTTATAACAGAGAAATTAGCTACAATAAGCTTTAAGCTACACATGATAATAAGGTTGATACAACACTTTTGTTTAAAGGAATGGTTCACCCAAAAATGAAAATTCTGTTAAATGTTTACTCACCTTCCAGTAGCTCCAAATCAAAATTCTTTTGTTCTGCTGAACAAAGATGATATTTTGAAGATAGTTTGTAAGGCTCTTTTGGGTGACCATTGACCTTCCACAGTAGAAAAAAAATATATATACTATGGGAGTCAATGGTGAACCAAAACTTATGTAAAACCTTAAAAAAAAATTTTTTTAAAAAAGTATCATTTAATTTTCTGCGTGTTTGGTGGAACAAAGAAATTCATGCAGGTTTGGAACTAATCGAGGGGGGAGTAAATGACAGAATGGCTTGAATGAAGTGCAACTAATTACAGTTGCCAGAAATTGAAATAATATTACTTTTATAAGCAATAACTAGTAATGAGTAATTGTCACGCTCAGGGAATACAGACAAGTAAGTATTGTTCAACAAGAGTCTTTATTGTGCACAAACAAAGACATCCTCAGCGGAATCATACGAAGGTAAGGTGAGCAGTACAGAACATAATTAACAGAAGACCTCCGCTGGTAGGTGAACATGTGAGCACATAGCAGACAGTGAATAGTGAGGCAGAGTCCAACAGGTAAGTAAATAAGGTAAGTATACTCAGTCTTAGGATTCCACAAGTTCCACAGAGTCACTTTGTCACATTTCTCATAGCTTGGTATTTCCAGGTGAAAGGGAGCACAACAATCCAACAGGTAGTAAGAGCAGGTCGAGAATAGAACAGCGTCTAACCTTGAGCTCTGCCACTGAGTTTATATAGTGAGTGGCTGATGACGGACAGGTGCTAATAATCAAGTGAGTGGGATCTGATGATTGACTGTGTGCTCTCTGTGCGTGCTGATCCAGGGTCAGGTGAACGTGAAGATGTGACAGTAATATATTACATTCTGATTCTTTTCAGTGAATCACAAACACTCAGGGGGAGACTGAGTAGTCCGATCCCTAAATAATAAATAAAAAAATATATCAGAAAGCTGATTCCAATTAACTATAACTGCAATTTTATGATATTCTGAATTGACACAAAGAAGTTTTTGTTGCCATGCCATTATTGTGCATTAAAGAATACTCTCTGAAAAGTTCTACAGTAGATGCACACTCACACACACAGATCCATGCATATCATTCAAACAGACAGAGATCATGATCCCATTTAACTGAATGTGTGGGCTGTCTCCAGCCATCAGACTCTTAGAGTCAGACGTTCTGATGAGGCTGTGAAAGGCTAAAGACGCAGAGCACCGCCATGTGAGTGAGTCTTCTGTCTTAATAACTGTCAGTGCGAGCTATATGATGAACATGGGCATTAGAAAGAAAATAACTGCCAGGAGAGTTAAAGTCTTAAATGACAATTTTATCCATACATTTTTGGTAGGCAGTTCATTTAGTTAATGTCGAGATACAAATAGAACCTAACATCCATCTTCATAAAATACATTTTAGGTTGATAGTAGGCTCGTAAATACAAAAACATTTAATGAAACAATAAACTTAAATTCAATGTCTCATTAATAAAACAGAATATTCTACATGTGTCGCCACCTACTGGGGTAAATACACAAAATGAAGAAATGTTCACTGAATAAATCTTTTTGGTGAACTACTTTAGAGGTCACTGGCATGAATCAAATTAATAATCACTAAAGGCAAAACAAACAAACAACAAAAAATTTTTGTGATGAGTAAATAACAGATTTTCCTTTTCTCTGTAAAGCACAGCGTAATGCAAACCATGTAGAGAAGTTGAAGCAGCTGAAGTGGGTGAACATCTGCAGTATAATGGCCACAGTCTGAGAGTGGGTGTCTGTATATGATTCTGTGTAGGAGGAGCTCAGCTTTGCCTGAAGATGTTTGCAAAAGATGGATCGAGAGGTGAGGCAATTTTCCAGCTGAGAGGAACAGAGAAAGAAGCTCCAATGCCTGGAGAGAGAACAGACAATCCATCACAGCAGAGTGAAACTAGTTTTATAGTGTTTGCAGAGACTTTCAGTCTGAGAAACAAATAAAACTTATAGAGACCTACATCGATACCTTGATAATGATTATTGAACACCATACATTAAAGAACACACCAACAGATGGCAGTGTTTCTCTGAGATTTAAATCGATAGTTTAGGTTTAATGAAGTGTTTATACTGGTTGGCCTAGTTCTGTCATTGACCCCTACTGTTCGACTCAAAGAAAGAGGATTTAAAAACAGGTCAGGGTACAAATCCTTTAAAGATGAAGATTTCTGGAATTTTATAACAAAAAAATGTTTGATCAAAATATAATGCCAAAGCAGTCATTATGGAGATGCAGATAAATAAAAATCTTTTAATATTTTTTTTTACAAAAAATACACATTTCACCTTTAGGAATAATCCAAAAGAGTAAGTAAATGAGTTAAATCAGTTACATTTTTTTATAAATATGATAAAGCAACAATTATAAGAATGAACAATTATTTGTATATAATCTACTTAGGAAAAAATAAAAGTAATATTGCTTGCTTCCCCTTAACTAAAAGTCAATTGCTTATTATGTATTGAAGATTTGCACTTCAAAGATGCACCCTCTCTTTTTTCTCCAGTTTTTAATAACTTGGACATTCTTGACCCTGGACCACAAAACCAGTAAGTAGCATAGGTATATAAATCATTAGGATATTAAGTAAAGATCATGTTCCATGAAGATATTTTGTAAATTCCTTACCATAAATATATTAAAACTTAATTTTTTATTAGTAATATGCATTGCTAAAAACTTTATTTTGACAACTGTAAATGTGTTTTTCTCAATATTTTGAGAATATAGTTATATCTCTGCCAAATGTTGTCCTAGTTTAATAAATATACATCCATCCATCAATAGAAAGCTTATTTATTTAGCTATCAGATTATGTATAAATCTCAATATATTCTCAATTTTGTGGTCCAGGGTAACATATAGAGTTTTTGTCACTATTGTGCCTGCACTGTGTTTCCCTCCACTGTATATAATGTGTCCAGTAAATAGTAATGTGTGATATGATCCTCTATGTTGATAAGAATTTATATATTTTTTTCAGTTAATCGCAAAACCTTAGTCATAATTCCACATGATGATCTTATGTGACCCAAGTTTGATACTACAGCTATAAGATCACTTTCTTTCTCAATATAAAGCAAGTTGTGAAGCAGAAATTCCTGTGAAGGAAAACATGGTGGACAAAAAAAGGTGCACAGTGGAAATACACTGTACCTGCTCAAGGACATTCTGTATCCTACACTGCTTGATACCCTTCACCGGATATGCAGCCACAGTCCAGGTCACCTGCCAAGAAGTTAAGCTGAGCACACTCAAAAGCAGCTTACTGTCTTTATCAGATTATCTGTGTTTATGTGCTTGTCGGCAAACCAAAATACTCAAAGAAAGACTCTTTTACAGACTTCCCATTTTTATGTAGCATTTCAGTCTGATACTGCTGTTTGATTCCTAAATGCATACGATTATAATGATAAGTGTGGGTGACTTCTCAATTTTCAAGCTTAGGCAACAATTAAACCGACAGTTATGTGGTTTATATTAATAGACCTCCTTGATTTTATTAACCTATCGTGTTAATCATGTACACCACTTTTTTAATACAAACCAAAAACTGTCCATATGGTGAAATTCACTATTCAAATAGCTGCCATGTGCAATGCATGACAAACACCATGTGAAAGAAATAATCACATAATTCTCTGCTGATCTTATTGGATAAGGCAAACCTCCCATTGAGCTCCCGGAATGCCCTGCTCTTTGATCTCAGCAAATGACTGAACAATTGATACCTGTATGTTTAAACCAGTTTTATTCATAATAACAAACACTACGCACCAAACACCATTCTAATAATCTCGATTTTCTTACAAGTCAAGTATTTTTACAAAAAGAAAAATATATTTTTAAATAATTCTACACTATGTACATAGACACATAGTTCGATTTAAAATAAAATAATTACAAAAAATTACAGGTTTGAGCATAGAGTTTCAGTCTCTGGCCTGGGACGTTTCTTGGAGTAGTTGTGCAGATGTAAAAGCACAGGAGCTCCCAGCAGGGGGGATGCAGAAGTCACAGGTCAGGGTTTAGCTGCCAGTCTTAAGCTGTCTCCTCAACTCCAGGGGCCTTCTCAAGCATCCCCTCACCCTGTACCTGGTTCTCCCTCTGTACCATAGCACATATTGGGGCCTCGAATGTTGCTATTCTTCTAAACCTGCAAAATCAGCCTCTCCTTTCAGCGCTCATGAAATCATGTGTTTTCTGAAGCTGAACTGATACTCTTCATTAGACAGGTCACAAAAAAAATATTGACATTTTTTTATACCCTTTCACCCCCGGTACCTCAAAAATATAACTTATTTTTTATAAAGCATTACTTTAAAATAAAACAAAACATCTAACTTCTTGTCTCTTCATCCATCTGTAAAAAGTATGTGCACTCTCACTTGCACACGTTTCATGCCTAAATCCACAACGGTGAAAAAATACCTGTCTAGCTTCTTTAAAAGGTGATTTCAATAGTGTTTTCTTTTCATTTGTTATACCTGTCATATGACAGATGGTGTAGTTTATTCCTAATAAATAGAAGGACGCACTGTACTGAGGCTAGTTTCCATATTTATATCTTTCACCCTATCCCAACTAGCCATTCTTAGGCTGAATGTCAACTCAAATATGAAATAAAACATGACTACAAAATTGTTTAGAGTTTGTGTAGCAAAGTACAATGTCAACGGGAGAAGCAAAGCTAGCAAAATTACTCTTTTCAAGCCAATCGTTTGGAAATTAATGTGTACTTTTTGTTTGTTTTTTTTATAATTTCACCTTAATATGGATTTTTAATATGCTAATTATTAAATTAAAGGAAATTGTCTGGCAGACAAAAGTTTGTATTTATATTTTTTCTTCACCAGTTCCTCATTAACTGGCTTTGTCTACACTTTGTGTAGTGTGAGTAATATAGCTACAGTTTTAGGCTGCGTCCCACAGCTCTCTACCTCAGGTAGGTGTGGCCAAAGTTTGGTGGGCGGGGCTCGCTCAGCTCGCAGTGTCAACAGCCTCTTCATTTGCCCCCTCGTCCACTTGATTGCCTTTACCCATGGCCTTCATCTTAGCCATGATGTCAGTGAAGGTCTCTCTGACAGTTTTTTCCAGGATCCAGCCCTCGCTCTCACTCTCAGGGTCTTCTGGGTTGACCAGCGTGGACAGAGAGGTGTTTACATACTGAAGTCCAATCATCACAGCAGTCTAAAGCAAAACATGAAAGATATGTTTGAAATGTTCTACATTAACAGTTGGTGATTTGAAATCACCTTTTCCAAGAAAGCAAGATTTAGCTCCAGCCCACAGATTAGAACCTTTGATCCCTGTGAATCTTCAGTGACACCACACCATCTCACACTCCTAATCTCCATCACACATAGTTCAAGGTCTTGTTGTCTTTTAGCCTGGCAAATTTCATTTAATCAGTATTTTTAGATTATTTCCAGTGATATTCAAACTTATGCAAATTATAGGTGACGTAAAATAATTTAAATGAACTATTTTAATTGAATTATTTTTTTTATTATTTAACAAGATTTTAAAAAGTTAGATCAGTCAAAAAGAGTCCCTTAAGGTAATAACTACTGGTTATTTATCCTAGAACGTCTGTCAGGTAGTCAAACTCTGCATTATATTTTAAGCAATGTAGATGTTTTCTATGATAGAGCCATGTTAGGTGATTGATTGAGGGAACAAGTCCCCTGTCATTGAATGTGGTACACTCTCAGAGATAAAGGTACAAAAGCTGTCACTGGAGCTTTACCTTTATAAAAGGTACACGTTTGTATCTAAAGTGTCCATTTTGGTACCTTAAAGGTACATATTAGTACTTAAAGTGTATATATTTGAACCAAATAGGTACTAAAGTGTACCTTTTGTAAATGGTGACAGTGACAGCTTTTGTACCTTTATTTCTGAGAGTGTATGATGTCATTGGCACCCTTTTGGGATGGTCTGATAAGAAGGACTGGTTTTAAGTCATCCCCCAATTATGTAGCCAAACCAATTTGAAGTTTTTATTTACCTTATTAGGGGCAGACAACAAAACACCTAGTAATGGCAGGATTTGAGCAGTTCACAGGATTAAGTATCAGAACTGAACAAAACGTACCTTAAGTACTGATCAGAGATCAGTTTGACCTTTATAGCACAATCCATTAAGATTACAGGAATGAATGTACATGATTAAAGTCTGATCCTGGATCAGCACATTGCGATATCTCAAAGCTAAACATCTTACTTGTAAGAGGGTGACCAACAGCACAAGTATCCCAATAGTGTTCATCATTCCACCATAGTAGGACACAAGAGCATCTCGGCAGCCACGTTTCCAGATGTTTAGCTCTTCGGTGTAGTGGTCGTAGCTGTAGTGAGCTGAGTTGTTGGTTATTTGCTGTTGGATGCAGGGCCGTGGAGAGCTAGGGTTGCAGCAGCTGAAGGGAACTCCGTCCATTAGGTATTTTCCATCCACGTTGCTGCTGATACGGCTAAAGTGGAAAAAGTTCACTAATATGTATTAATTGTATTAATCCCGTATCAACTGTGTTAGATTCCAGAATGCATATGAAAGAAGCACAACTCAGATGTACAGTATTTACATTTATCACAAGCGATGTGAATGTGTCAGTTTATAATTTTAAAACAAAATACATTAAATACATTATATGTGCATTTCTTAGTCAGATTTTGTTTTATATTTAAAAAAATTGCAATATTCTTTTTTAGTATGAAAACAGTAATGTTCACCAAAAAAAAGCAACATAAAAATAATTCTACATCATAAATTTATTTTCAATTAAATGCAATTTAAATAGCAAGGGAAAACATGAATAAAAGTCATTTTTTGGGTGTTAAACATGAACTCTTTGATATTAATGCACAAGCGTTCGGCTAGTAATTTCGATGTCTATTCCAAGCCAATCTACCAGGCATTCAACTGATTGAAAGGGACAGTAAGCTTTGAGGGCAAGAAAATGTGATCCAAGAAGATTAGCGACTAAATCTAAACTGGCTAACATGCCTGATACCACTTACACTGCAAATTGACCCCTGATTCCCTCCCCTTACTGTAAATTGCAAAATCATTTTGTTGAAAAACAATAAACACAAAGTGATTACAAACAATTTTTTAGCATTTAAAGTTTTAGCTGTCTTAAATTCACAAGTTATCTACATGACTAAACTATATCTGAAGAACTGAATGGAAACAATGTTTAAGGGAGACATCATACAATTCATTAAGATACAAAAAAGACTCACTCTTTGACTTCCTTGGAGCTGAAGTCCAGGTACCGGTTGCTCACCCACTGGATCTCGAACCAATCTTTGTAGTTGTTATTGCCACAGCAGCGGAACTCCATCTGCATGAGATCCAGAGTTCTCTTCATGTAGCAGCGCCCTGGTGTGTCAGTATCCTTGTAGTACTTCATTCCATTTTTCAGGCCCTCTGCTAGGGTGAACTCTAAAGGAATGCGCATGGCAAAACACATAGCCGCTGTGACAATGAGGAGGAAGTTGAAGAACAAACAGCAAATGAGAAAGGGATTCAAAATGGTCTTCCATTTCACAAACTTGGTGGAGTCGAGCGAGTCGTAGCAGATTTTGCCCCCACAGGCGTTGAGAAAACAGGCCAAAAGACCCACACCAATTAGAATGTTGGGTACAAAATGACTCTCATTGTTGTCCATAAGTTCGCTTCTCTTTCGCAGTTCAATTTTAAAGAAAAGGCCCATGCTGAAGACCAGCACTCCAGCCATAATGGAAAACCAGTACATGAGCCATAGCATCTGGGCCAGCTTCACCCGTTTCTTCAGGTCAAACTTTACCTTCATTAGAGCCATGATGAACAATTAGTTAAAGCCCAAAATAAAAGAGTTTGGTGCTCTCCGAAAACAGCTGTGCGATGTAGCTTACAGAAGTTGAACGATGAAAGTATGTTCAAGGCGCAATGTGTAATCCATTCCAGCAAAGCGAGAACTTGTTAGCTACTTTTATGATGATCTTCACACCCATAATAGACTAAGTCCAACTCAGGTTCTTCTACAGGTAAACACCACTGTAATTCATTAATTTCATCTTACACATGGGTTTTCATGTCAATAATTAAAACAGCAGTGTCCTCAGGTACTGACGCAAATAGTGGTGTCCCTCTATCTGCAAAGGGAGGACAAAAGCCAAGGATCCAAATGATTAAACGCAAAGTTACTGTACGTCATCATTAACCCAGCTAATCACCATCATCCCATTTACAGAAATCCCTGGCCAGTAGATGAGCCTATCTGTAAGCTGCTGCCGTGGCGTGTGATTGGCTTGTTGGATCACATGGCGGAACTGGGATAACTAGAGAGACACCAAAAACCAGAAGGCTAAGACTTAAGACCACTACATTTCCACTTCCAGGGTCTTTGAGTTCATGACACACACACCACTGATTGAGAGAATCTCTACATTTGAAATATTGTGGTTGAAATATTCACGGATATACAATATACAAGTTGAAATATTCATAGAGCTGACGATAGTCAAAAACAGTTCACAGTTTGTTAACTTTAGTTAATGAATTAGCTAACATAAACTAAGAATAAGGAATGAAATTCTACAATTTAACACAGTTGTTCAGTGCGTGAACTAACATTACCAGATGTGAGGATTTTAAGAATTTATTTATGTTGAAATTAGCATTTACTAATACTGGTAAGTATTATTAAGGTAAGCATGTTACCTAATTTAGTCAAATATATCTTTATTTATACATATATGTTTATGTATTTATTAAATCAAATAGCAAAAAAATTATCCTATAGAACTAAGTATTCAGATAATGATTGTATTTGTATGAGACTACAGCCAAATTATTATACACTGTATTAAGAGTGCCTAAAAATAACAGGCTGCTTTTTGCAGTTATACATTGAAGTATTAACTGTTATCTTTTAATTTAATTAAAATATGAAAT
>JAUYWG010000046.1:14345294-14381521 GCA_034779775.1 Enteromius afrohamiltoni | reverse complement strand
AAAAATAACAGGCTGCTTTTTGCAGTTATACATTGAAGTATTAACTGTTATCTTTTAATTTAATTAAAATATGAAATGAAAACCCCATCTGTATGCATTATTTTGCATATAATACACAAAGCACCAAAATTAAGATCTGTATAGCTTTTTTCCATTAAGCTTTTATATTGAAAACAACTGTTACCAAACAAAAGTTTGTATTTCTTCCCTTCTTAATCTATGAAAAAAAGTTTGAATAGTTTATATTATATAGTATATATATAATTATATATATATATTATATATAGTATATATATAATTAATTATGATTATTAAATGCATAGACTTGGCAAGTGAATCCCAAATAAACACACATGTAATAAAATCAGTGTTTATTATTTTCTTATACATCCTTAATATTTATTTTATTAATCATATCAATTATTTCGCATGCTGGAATTCTAGAGCATTCAATGTTTAATAGCATCTCAATTTTAGCGTCAATAATGTAATGCAATCAGTTCATTATTGTTAGGATTCTTGACCCGCAGCATCCCAACTACATATTCTCTCCGGCTCAGGAATGACAGTCCAGTTGGGTGAAGGTGTGCCAGCAGCAAGCCAATTGAAATCATCCACCTCTGTCCAGTTATTCCTGTTTGGATCAAGCCCAGCCACTGTGAAATGATCATGAATCCCTGGATAAGACCACGTGAAAGGGGCAAACCGGACCCCATGACAGTCTTCTATAATTGCCCGGCTGGTCACATGCAGATATATCTGCGTGGCAGTGGTGTTATGGGTGCGCAGCTGCTGACAGGGGAATACTAAAGTGCTGTCGGTGCACTGGTCTACAAAAACAGAGCTGGATACCGGCCCGCAGAGGATCTTGCAGCCACGGATGTTCTTGATGTGCAAGGTGCTCGGACAGCCATAAAGCCAGACTTTACAGTTTGTCAGATGGGACAACAGAACATCTCGTTGCTGGATCTCTTCAGCTTGCATGATTAAGACTTGATTATCAGCATTAGAGAATCCACACTGGACTGCAGAGACAGCAGCATCCACAACAACAGTACCAGCTGCATCCGATGCAGACTTATCTGTTGTTTGCTGAATGGCTGCAGGCTGCTTACTTGCTCCGGTGTTCCTGGATCTAAAGGCGAATTTCTTTTTAGGCAACACCTCGTCTCTTTTCTCAGAAAGAGAGCTCTGGAGCTTCTGCAGGGATGCTTGCGCCTGTCTTATTTCATACTGCGTTAGAAACATAATGCTGTCGTTGAGAAACTTCTGGAGCTGTTGAATTTTCAAAGTGACCTCTTCCAGTGTTTTCGCAGCTTTGTCGCGGTCATTATCGCTACAGCTGGAGAGCATCTCCTCGACTGCTGTCTTCTCAGCATTAAAGGTGCACGTGAAGAAATCGCTCTTTTCTTCCGTCACGCTCTGGCTCTCCTTGACGTTTCTCCGGCGCTCTGCCTCTTCCAGCCTCGCTTGGTCCCTTCGCAACACACGCTCGGGAACTCTGACAGCTGTGTTTGTTTCTCCATCATCATTCCCCACATTAACTTCCACTCCCAGCGCCGCCATGTTGATTCTCAAAACAGGCGTGATAAACGCACGTTGGTCATGTGACGACTCGTAAGTGTACTCATCAATGATTGGATTAAAAATCAGTACCGTTAGTAACGCGGCGTTCTATTGGCGCATTAAATGTTTACGTTCATAATAAACTTATTACTCTTTATTATTATTTTATTGAACAAGTATTAATGTACAAACAACTTGACAATGTCTAAATAACATCAGGTTACAGTCTTCAAAACAGGTGCAACGTTCATAATAAACTTGTGACTGTTTTACCATACACCATTTAATTGGATTTAATTAATGGAGTAAATGTATTTATTACTTTGCTTATACTTCTTCTGACATAGTTATATTTAAATATTTATTGACTTTCATTAATGTGAAATCCAGCATGTAAATAAAAACAGTATTGATTTATTTCTTTCAGAATTGCAAGATGACTGTATTGTTGTTATTATTATTATAATATCTCTTGGTGTTTACAGTTTATATTGATCTTATTTTCTGATCAGTTTTGTACATGGTCAATGTAGCATTGAAAACAAAAATCAAACACGCAGGTTTATCATTATAATTTATGGATTAATTTTAGTTTTACTATATTGCTTTTAGTTTCATTCTCATGTTATTGGTGTTTTTTAGTTATATATATATATTTATTTATTTATTTTTTTTAATGACTAAAAAGTAACTTAATTTTTTAGTTCATTTTAAAGTCTTGTAAATGTTCAGTCGGTTTTATCCTTTATATCTGTATGTAGTTTTCGTTATCGATAACATCATCCCTATATTTTACATACTCAGATAAAGGATCAAAGCATCCAATTGTTTATTTTATGTGCTTTGGGTTGACACTTGTGGACGATGTGTGATCTCAGGACACAAAGGTGTGGTCGGTGAGGATTCCCCGCCCCCTGTCGCTTGTTACAAACACCATTTTTATTCATTTATTCATGTCAGGCATTCGGAGTGATTAATCAAAACAGCAGATTTAACTTGTATCATTGCAAAAGAGGCGAAAGAAACCTTCTCAACAGTAAACAGAGAGTTTAAGAAACTCCTTTCGGTTGAAGTAAAGAGCCCTATGGAGTGTAGTGCACTATGTAGTGATGCTGCCTTCTGCTGGAGCCGCACTGCTCCACCGGCCCGTGCAGAGATGGCGAGGAAACCCCGTGGACACGGCACTGCTTTTTCATGACGGTGAGTTTCCCCTTTGAGTGTATTATAATTTTGTGATAAAAATTTCAAGGAAAAAACACACACAACCTCCTTCCTCCCCTTCCTTCGGGGAGGGAAGAGCAAGCGTGGAGAGAGAAAAATCTATCTGAGACTGAGCAGCAAGGACAGTGAGGGAAAAATATATGAGTGGGAGAGGGAGAAAGAAGAAGAAGGAGGAGGAGGAGGAGGAGGGGGAGCAAATTAAAAGTTGCCAAATGGAGATATTGGGTTTCAAGAGGAGTGAGACAGGAGTAAGGGTTTGCCTCTTATTCAAGTCGTCTTTATGTGATGCAAATTCCAATAAATATTTATGCTTCGCCAACGATTTGTTCTCCGTTCGGTTTTTCCTCGACGAATTCAGCCGTTTCTTAATAACGATAGGTGGTGGTGGGGGAGACGTCCACGACGTCAAGAAGGCCATCAACAACTCTGAGCACGAAGAACGCTTAGGACTCGCCTGACGATCCGCTTTTACCCCCTCCGCGAATCCTCCGACATCCGTGCCGGTGTGACACGAGCCGAGTACGCGTTTCCTCGCGCGCCCGTCCTGCTCGCGCTCCTCGGCTGTCAAAGTCGCGCGAGCACGCTTTTAGAAGAGCATTCGCGACAAAACGAGCCTCGGTCTATTTATGGACAAAGTCCCTGTGTGTTTCTAGCTGTTACTTTCAGCGAGATTAAGGCGGGTTTTGTGCGTCCTGCCCTTGCGCCACGGAGAGCCTATTTAGTCCTCCCTGCCATCGTTTGACAAGTGAATCAGAAAAACGCGTCGCCTTGCTTCAACAGGGTTTTACTGTGTATTTTGAGGGGTTGCTGGTTTTCTACGTGTCTTTTTTCCGCCCCTTTGACTTAACAGGCAAAGAGGATAGATAGTTTTTTTTTTCTGTTAGAGAGGGAGAAAAAAAATAATTCATCTCCTCCCTCATTTGGCTTCCTAACTTGACCGCAGCCTAAACGAATACAAGCGTTAAAATATCTCTCTCGCATCTAGTACGTCGTTTAGTTTATAAAAACCGCATTTGCATGTTTATTTTAGTTGTTTATCGATGTAAAAGGGCCGGATTAATCTGCCATACCTTTTTGCACTACGCGGATATTGCTAGCGTAGTCTTGCTAGTCAGAAAATGTTTAGATTTGACTATAAATAGCATCTTAATATCGAGCAGTTATTATTAACTAATCTCATACATCGTTTGAATCCATTCATAACCTTTATGGGCTGTTCGGTCGTTCAGTTTCTCTTTTCTGTTCGTGTGTGTGTATGCTGTTAAATTATGAAATAAAGGCTAACACTCGCAATTCTGGATCAGTTCATTAAGCTGTTTTTAACAACACGTCATTTGTTTTGAAACAAAAGGGACAATGCAGAGACTTCGAATTCTGTTCCAACACGTAATCACTTAAAAGCACACACAGACAGCGCATTTCAGTCCCTCACTAGCCTTTTAACCATAAAGTGTGTTATAAAACATTAACAGACGCTGAACAGTCAAACTGGCCAAACATGTTTCACCCATCCCCCACGTCGCTTCCTATGTCACATTTCCACACATGAATTTTCAAGTTGTTCACATTCCTATGGCAACTTTACAAAGAAATCTGATCCGAAATTAAAGTCGAGTTGCAATTGTACCAATGCACAACTACTCTGCAGCATAATGTCCTTTGTCTGTCGACTGTAGCCAGCAGTGGCGCAGTTTCAATGACCAGCCGCCATTTTGAAGTCTCTGTTGGCTGCAGCAAAGAGTACAGCCATTCTTTCTGTCACACAGTTGGCTTGTATATTTAAAAAAATAGACATCAGTTGTTTTTTTTAAGTATAATGTATATTAGACAGTTTTGCTGTTCGAACAGTACTGTTTATGTGTTTGGTGGAATGTCAAACAGTTTATTACTGGTTAGTACACTGTAATAATTAGTAATGTGCCATTATTTGGTTTTATATTTATTCTTGTTTAAAAATAGAATGATGTCAGAGGATTTCACATCATAACTTACTTAAACATTTTTATTTTTATTAATTCACTTGTGTTTGCTCAGTGTTATTATGGAGTTATTTAAAAGCCTGGCAATGTATTGGTATTGTCTATTAATATATCTATTATATAATTGTACCTGAATTTAGTATTATAGATTAATTCATGACCTTTGCTTAAATTTTGAGGATGTTCTTTGACAAACTGGGGTTCCTGGGTTGATTTTGTTTAGAATGTTATACATGTTATGTTTATTTGATTCTTTAGGTGTATTCAGGAAATTCATTTACAAATTAGTTAGGACTTGAATTTAAGGAACCTGTACTTTGCTGAGTGCATTAAAAAAACTACTGTGTTACAGGTGTCATGGATGATGAAGACGACCGCCGTCTTCTGGATTTTATAGGGTAAGCAGCATTACAATTTGATGAATACAGTTTAAAGATAATATAGTTTTTATCCATCAAATGTGACAGAGGTGTTTTCATGAATTGTTTTTTCCCCAATAGAGATGTGCAAGCTTTGAATGAGTATCTTCATGGTTCAAACAGTAAATCTGTAAGTATGCTTAGACTATATGGCATTTGTGTTTTATATTAAAGGGTTATTAACAACTTTATTTAACATTCAAACAGATTGGAGAAGATGACGTGAATAATGCAGCATTTGGGTCAGCCAGTTCGTTCTTCACTAGTGACACAGTGAGTACAAGGTTCCCATTAAGGAAACACAAGCTAGAATCTCAAATACTTATTTTCAAAAACAGTTAAATATAATATTTAAACATTCCCATGAATGTTGTATAGGAATAGTTTCCATGCAAATTAAGGGGTTTTAGAAAGAGCATCTAAACAAGAAATAATTTGGTTTTCTTCTCAGGGTGGCTCCAACGAAGGTCTCAAAGATGACCACAATCATTTGGGAGAATTTGGGGAGCCTGGTGCAGCTGAGCTTCAGCTCTCAAGCAGCCTCCCGTTCATTGAGGATGACCTCGACAGTGAAACCTCACAAGACGGGGTCGATCTTGGGGGCGAGGACCAACCGTTCGACATCCTTCAGAAGTCGTTGCTGGAAGCAGATATTACAGAGCAGACATTGGCTCAAGAAGCCCTTTTGGACTCTCAGCCATCTGTCATTCCAACAGCTTCTGCTTTCCCTCAGCAGCTGGTTTCTGGAGGGTTTGGAGGTATCCCAGGTCCGGGTGTGGTGGCACCACTGTCACAACCTCAGGCTTTTATTCAGCAGGTTCCCCAGCTACCCTTGCCAAACGGCCCTGCTGGACACATCCAGGTAGTGGGATCCTTCAATGGCAGTACCTCCTCCATGATGACTATCAACAGTTTGGAACAACCTCAGATCCTTTTGAGGCAGAGCGGAAATGTTGTGACAAACAACAGCGGACAAGGTACAATGTTCACCCCTTCCGCAGCTGGTCAGGTATCAATGTCCTTCAATAAAGGGACGATACCAGTTCAGAATATTATCATCCAGAGAGGCCCTATGCAACAAACATTGATCAGACCCATTCAGCCTAAACCCTTACAGACTGGGGGACAAACTGTATACAATATCAGCAACATCGGACTTCAACCCAGCACCACAGCAACTACTGCGAATATAGTCAGTAGCCCCTACACAGTCAGCAGCTCTCCTCAGTCTGCTCAACAGGTGAAAGTGGTCAATCCAGCCAGCAGCATTGTAATGCATTCACCTCTGGGGCAACAAGCGCAACCACAGTCCCAGTCCAATCTGCCTCAAGGGCAGTTTTTGCTACCCACTTCTATTTCCCTCACACCTGGTAGGACAGTTCACGGTTTCCAGGCTGTGAATGGGCAGGTGTTACAAACGAACACTCAAATGGGCGACCCGTCGTCAATGAGCACTACCACCTACTCCATCCTCACCAATCAAAATACAACAGTACAGCTTATTGCTGGGCAGAACTTTTCAACTGGAGGGCAGCTGATAGTCAATCAAAGTCAAATAGGCCAAGCTTCACCGACACCTGTTGTGCAGGTGTCTCAAAGACCTGATGCCACGGGCAAAGTTTGGACTGCCAGTGGGTCGCCTAGCCCAAACCCTGTACAGACGTCGCAAGCTTCGGGACACCTCACCATGGTCAGTTCTGGTGTCCAAGGGCCACAGGTTTGTCAACAGTTATCTGTGACCCCAGGACAGCACCTCCTTATGCCTGTGGCCCAGAACGCTCCAGCTACTTCTGGCATTCAGGAGTTTCAAGTTTCTTTAAACCAGGTGAAACATATTTGGATTAATTGATCCTCACATTCTTCTTCATTGCAACCTTGTTTGCCTGTTCAAAGTGTAATTGCATTTAAATGTTACTTCAATTTCACAGGACAACACAGCAGCAACACAAAGAGGGCAAACACAATTAGTTAATCTTCTTGGTACCAAAGGTAAGACACAGTTTTGTGTTTCCATCAATGACCAGTTTTTGAATGAAATCTATTTTATTCATTCATTAACACATGCATAATATATATTATATTTGAATATATACAGACACTACTTGTTCAAAACTATGGGTGCAGTAACATTTTTCTTTCATGTATTTAAGGCATGCTACTTTAATAATACAGTAAATAGTATGGTAAAACAGTATTATTATAAAAATACTATTACAATGAAACTATAATATTACAATAAAACGCTTTATTCCAGTGATGGCAGCAGCCATTACTCCAGTTTTTAGTGTAACATGATCCTTAGAAACTGCTTTGGTGCTCAAGAATTTTTTTTTTTATTATTACCAATGCTAAAAACCGTTGTGCTGCCTAATATTTTTGGTGTGTGATTTTTCTTTATTTTATAAATCTTAGCTGTGAAAACACTCACTCCTGCCAGTCAGGAATTGCCTCTCACACCGAAGCGACCTGCAGCTCAGCAACTTACTAGAGGGGAAATGTGAGTGCCCAAATTTTACTCTACATCTTGTACAGTTACTATTTTCTGCCCCACTAGTGTCAATAAAAAGTAAAAATAATGATTGTAACACATTTTACAGGGTCCTCCAGCAGTTAAGACGAGATCACAGTAGAGTCATGTCTTCAGAGCGGACGCACTTCACTTCATTTAATGATGTCATCGACAGATTACTGCCCTATCATGTTTTCCAAGGCTCACCACCACAAGATGAAGATTTCACCAAAGGTTGACCAACATTTTCTCAACATATATATATTAACCCACAGATGAGTATTGACTGAATGGGACCTAGGTTCTGATGGTTGTTTTCTGACTTTACAGTTGATGAGGAGTTTGAGGCAGTTGCCATACAAGTGTTAAACAGAACACAGGCCATGGTGAACAAATATAGGCGCTTACTTATGGTGGAGGCAGAGGTATGTTTACAACACAGCACTTTAAATAACACACAAAAGAAATCTTAGCATTATTTGTAGGTAGTCTTATATTATTCCTGCAAAACCAAACACTGTTTCATGTTCTTTCAGAGGTCCAGCCCTTCATCAGAAATGGTGATGATTGACAGGACTTTTAATCAAGAGGAACGGGGCAACTTGACCCAAGACAAACGTTTGGTACTAGTGGATCCAGGTAAGAGACGGAAGCCTTGTTGAATTTATCCATTTTCATTGTCTGTCATTGTTATTAAAACCTGATTCAAGTATTTTACAGATGTTGTGTTTAAAACCCTGTTATTAGTTGACGTCAAGTAATTTCACAGCATTTCCAATTAGTTTTATTTTGATTATATACAGTAGTATTTGTAATTAAATAGCATTTTTGGCAAAATGATGTAAAAATCTAAATATGCTGAAAACAATGCTTAACAATGAGACTATAAGTATGCATTTTTTCTATAAAATAAATTATATTGGTGTCCCCTGATTTCATGTCAGCCCTGTTACCCTAATCAGGAATCCTTTTAAAACAATCTTTCCTCCAGGATTCCATCACTAGTTTAAACATAAGCACCTTAATAAATGTTCTGTTTTTGATGATTTGTGAGGCTTCACTTTGGGAAGCTATCAGAGCCAACCCTATTTTTAAAAGGTGGCCTAAATTAAAGAATTTCTTACATGTAATCAATATCTACAATTAAAATCCTTTCAAAGTGTACAATTTATGCTTTTGTGAACTTGACTATTAGCTAGCAATTAGCAAATTAGTTCGAAATCAAACCTGTTACTTTTAGCAGGTTTTGATGTGGGTAACAGGGATGACATTGATTCAGTTTGACCCTGTTTTTAAATATTGTCTGTGTATAATTTAAACATTTCAAAGGTCTCCCTCTGTATATTATTGAGCTAATGGCTCAATTAAACTATAGTATCTAGTTACACTTATGTTGGTAACACGGTTGACAAATATACCAATACAACAACAAAAAAAACGCCGTAGAAAAATAGTAATAAATTACAAAGCCGAAGATAGCAAAGTATTGATTAAACTTCTTTTTTGTTTTCAATTTTATCAAGTGGAAAAGGCGCTGATTTCTTGGAATGACCCATATCAGTTTTGTTATGCAAAGTATATATGTAATTGCCAAATTCTTAGAGAACATGTATCAATAAAAATATTTAAAATTTTCAGTAATAAAAAAAGCAATGTGAAGATGGTAATGGATATTTTTGAACAGTTGAATGTATAGTTTAAAAGTTTGGGTTACTTGTCAAACAATTGGTGTAATTTAAACATAAATGCAACCAAAATGCTTGATTGTCTCAGATGGCTTCCTGGAAGATTTCTGCTGTGGCCCTAAACTGAAGATCCGAAGTACAGAAGCTTTGACGCCCGCCACCCATGAGAGCAATCCCAGCGTAATGGAGACATCCCCAAGGCATTCCACAAGTCACACAGCAAGAGATGAGCAGGATATGAACAGCCACACAGAACCTGCTTATAGGACAGAACCTCAACAACAAGGAATGGAGGAGCACAGAAGAACTCCCATCAAGTGCATCCTGGACCTAAAAAAAAAGAAATTCAACAACCTAATCAGCAGCAACAGTCAACATGCTCACTACCCTACATCTCCCAGCCAATCACATCATAGCTCCGCCCAAGCAGGCTACCCTTTGAGCCTGGGGCAGGGTCATGAACATCAGCTTCCCTCGGATCATAGTCACGCCCCATTGGCTGACACTGACTCTGTGCTTGAGGCTGCCGTGAATAGCATCTTAGAATGTTAGACAGTGCCATATTTATGTTTGTTAGTTGTTCCATGTTAATCTCATTTCATGCCATTTGTGTGAACGGACGTACATTGGCATTAACGCGGGTTTAAATGCACACAGCGGCTCTGACTATGTCGAGGAACAGGGAGGTGAATCTGGTGATGGTGATACTCTAATACTGTGCCTGTTGTTCTAGAGAAGTTTACATATGAAAGCCTTTTTGACAATGCTTCACAGGATACACTTGCAAACACACACACACACATCAATATATGCACACACAATCAAGCAGTAAGTGTGATGTTTGAAATGTCATGAGTAGAGATTGATATTTGTAGCTTATCGGTCAATATCAGACACTTAGACTCTTAGTCAGTCCGCACTTAAGGTTGTACGGTTGTCTCAACACTTATGTTGTATCATTGCAGTAGACATTGACCAAGTGACGCACATGAACACACCTGCGCGTTTATTTGTTTTTGAGCATTGGTTTTGCTCTTTTTTGGTTTACTTTTTTTTTTGTACCTTACAGGTATGTGACCCCTCCACAGAGACAAAACTCACTAGTGGTTTTGTGCAGGGGAAAGTTAAGACCTCAGATTGAGGGTACAATGTTACATTATGTTTGTCTTTCTTTTGTTTGTTTTAATTCATTTTTTTGAATTGATTCTTTTTTTTTTTTTGTAAAATCTGTGCTGCTCCCTGCCTGGAGAATATATTAGCTGTTTTGTACCTTAAGTTAGTGTCTCTATAACTTGCATGGGTGAATCTCTTTTGAAAAAAAAAAAATATATATATATATATATATGTGTGTATATATATATATATGATATTTGTTTCATGACAATTAAGCATATATTACCACAGATTTTGATTTTGACTGCATTTACATCAAATTCGTATTACGTTTAAAAAAAATCTTGAAATAGTATTTTTAATAAAGTGTAGTTTGCAACAATATTGTCATGCACACTCATGTTTCTCTCATTAACCTGTATTGATTATTTATTGCATTACTGAAAATTGGTTGTAAAAGTGTGCTTAATTGTCATTAAATAATATCAAAATCTCAGTGGTCCACAATAGGTTTGATTTCTCTGAGCAAATATAATGTCTTATTTCTTTCCTTTGATTTGAGATTTCTGTGAGATTCACCCACATGGATGTTGATTGAAACTTCTCATTTTCCCCTGTGCGTTGAGTCCCCTGCTGGTCAGGCTGTAGTCTTGGCGGTCGGTTTGCAGTTTTTGCCCCTAGTGGCAGCTCCTATTTGCACATGTGGAAATGACCTTGTACTTCACAGACAGCCATGCTCACAGCTCTTTACAGCCCCTCGGTAGATCACGTCTCTTCTTAGTTATCAAGCGGTGAAAGCAGCATATCAGGTTTTCATTCACTATGATTATCTAATTAGTTGTGTTGGCTGTTAACTGAAATAATGTAGTTTGGTTGAAGAAGGGCAGGTTCACATTTCAACAACTAGTTTTGAGAAATAATTTCTGAAGCGGAGACTGATAGCATTTTGTAGGTTAGATCATATATTAACTGTGCCATTACAAGGCCTGTGAGCTTTAACAATGGGAATAAGACCAAGACAATTTCAAAAACTATCCAGAGTAGAGAAACTGCAGTGTATGGACATTCTCACAAGTCTGTTTGCATTAGCATCCATTCCAGAGCCGAAGGGAAGGTTGCATGTTTCCATCTTTACACGTCATCCCATTGTTTTTGTATCATTAACACTAAACTCCATTGTCTTTCCCAGCAATTCAACCAAAAATGACTGACATGAAAAAAAAGGTGAAATATTCATCTTTCTGATCTGCGCTCTTGTGGTCGGTGTTGGAGAGCATTCTGAAAGACCTTCACTTCGAAGGGCTTCTTTGCCTTAGGAGAGAGAGCAAGTGAAAACAAGTTTAAATAGTCTATCATTTGTTTTTACTGCTTTTTGTTGTGTGAGTGTGGCCTTCAGTTATCGTAATACCCCATGGTAAAAGTTGCTTTTATCGGTTTATTTTCTGCATCACGCAAAACTTGATTTGTAATGTTTGTATTACAAAAAATAAAAACATGAAACACAAAATATTTATACTTTTTGTAAAGAAAAAGAATGTAAAACAAAAAGTTATTTTTATTATGTTAGGTATGTGTTCACGTCATACTGTATGTGGTCAGTTCATGATTTGTTGTTTTTGTGAGTGTTCATTACAACAGCAAAGATAAATATTAAATTCATTTTGAATACAGACAATATTTCGTAATGTCTTCATTATTGATGAGTTATGGATATGTATTAATATTCCATAGAAGCAAATGAATGGATGATCATGTAATCAACAATAAAAGATATGAAAGGACTTAAAAAAGAAAACGCAATGTAGATTAATATTATATAATTTATTAGATGTTAGTTAATTCCACTGCTTGGTAACACAATAACAAAATGAAAACTTAAAATAAAAGCTTATAACATTCTCTTTGATTGCAAATAATCAACATTTATTTAAAAAATTATATTTTTAAATAATATATTATTATCCACGCTCCCAGATAATTCATAATAATAATAATAACAAAAAATATAAGCAAACCTAATATTGTAGTGAACTACTAGTTGCTGGTGTTACAATCTTACCTAATGAATTATTAAACTTATTATGCCCTGAACACAAAGCTGCTGCTACAATTATGAAGACCACCAAACGTCCCTAATGGTACTTCCTCCAGCGTTCTTTCTCTGTGAAATAGCATAAAACAAGATGTTTTATTTATATGTGTCAGTGATTGGATGTGTGCAGATCCCATTAATTCAGACTCACTGAAATGCGGGTAATTCCATATGTAACACAGGACACAGTATCCAGTCAACAGCATGGATATCCCACCGATTCCTCCTCTCCGAACATTAATATACTTCCTGTAGTACCACTGCCATCCTGATCACATGCAACCGAGAAAATCAAAAACACTAAACCAAATGCCACGTTATGCTGTATTTTGACTGTTAAGCAACAAACCTTGCTTCAGCACGGTCACGGTCTCGCTGGGTAACACAGGAGTTCGAGCACCAAGCCAGACACCGAGTTCATTCAGTCTGACATCTCCAAGTTTCCGCTGCACTACAGACACTACTAGAACAAAGCATATTTTGTCATTTAAACTCTTTTTGTTTTGAACTGGTTTGAAAAACGTGTATGTGTGAAAGCACAATGAGGATGTGGAACACAAAAACAGACATCTGGCAACTACTAAATGCTTTATAACTACCTGACTCAATCATGAATTACAGCAAGAACGTGTGTTTATTAAGCATTCATTAACACACCGAACAACTATCATCATGTGTCTAAATAATAAGATTAATTCATGCATTTAAATAATTTATTAATCATTTACTTAGATGATTATTTAGGAGTTGTAAGTGTTTAATAAGACCATTTAGAAACGAAATTGTCTTGGTTTTTATCTTAAAACAAAGTTTATATGGGTTTGTAAATTTTCATTTTGGGGTAGAGTAACCCTTTAAAGTGCTAGCTCTTTTTTTCAAATGCATTGCCTGTTTACTTATAAACAAAAGCAAAGCATTACATAAATCATACATTACCTTCACTTTGATTCGCTGGTCCAGCAGATTGACATTCATTAGCACTGCTGCCTAAAGGTTCTGTGGAGTACTGTATTCTGTAAGCAGTCACTATCTCTGGACTCCATGACGGACCCCTGACATCTTGAATTCTTGAGTTTAGTTTGTCTTCTGCAGGCTGATGAATGACTTTTCCAGATAAAGTGGGTGAGGGTGAAACGGCAACCTTGGTAACTGCTGTGTCAGGTTTGTTTGATTGATGCACATCGGAAATCTCTTTGGTCTCCATGGAAAAATCTTTAGATGTTTTCATAATAGGATAAGGCACTAACGGATTATAAGGCCTCTTATAATACAAACTGTCATTGATGTGGTCCCACACTGAAGTCTTGGATGCAAAGAAAGTATGAGCCTTACGCTCTTCTGCTCTTGATTCCATATGAAAATCCTTGTTCTGACTTTTCAGTCTTTCAAGCTCCTCCAAAAAGTTAACTTTTATTTTGGGTGTTGGGTTTTCATGTTGCACAGTGCGATCAGACGGGAGGTTAGAGTTTTTCAGAATGACCGGAACAAATCCAGGGGTATTGATTTTACTCTTGGTGATGGACAGCAGCTCTGATAATGGCACCATCTTTGGTTTCTTTTTGCTTCTAGTACCTGTTCCATTACTTTGAGATGTTCCCTGATTTGGTCCTTTGGAGATCTTACAAAAGCTTTTATCTCTTTCATTGTTGGATAATAAGGTAGGGTTGCTTGGCTTCTCTGAGACCGGCACTAACAGCTGTAATCTCTCAAGCTCCTTCTGTCTTTTAGCCAGCCATTTGCTTTTAGTTCTCTCCTTGCTCAGAGTTTCAGCTGATGGGACATTGACCTCAGTAGTTGTGAGAAGGTCTGCATTGTAATGATCTTCTTTCCTTCTTCCTTTGGAGGTTAGCGTTTCATCAAATATGGCATTATTTATTTTTGTTGCTGCTGTTTTGTTATGGATCTTCTGTTTGAAAGTGGTTGAACTCGGGTCTTTGGGTGCTTGAATGCTTTTCTTGGATTGTGGAACTGGTGCCATTTTACAGTGAGGGAGGTGGGTTTTCAGCCTCTTATAGGGCTTTCCACAATATGGACATTCTTCTAAATGGATAAGAAGAAAAAAAAAACAGAATTGTCAGATATTACAGTACTAGACCAAAAAGGCTGAAATTGAGTTCACTGCATTGCTTGGAGAAAGTAAGCACTTGAATAGTTTCATGCATACCTCACAGAAGATACTTATTTTATGTGCTGTTTTCAGTGTTTTGTGGTGTAATTCTGTTAAATATCTGTATAACAGCTAGAACTTCATTTGGTCAACTTTCAGCAGTACACTGCTTTCTAGAATGACTTTAAATGTCCAGTTTTGATTATAAATAATCTCAAAAACAACAAAAAATGCACAAATCTTCCAAAAGATATATTTAGATTTGATACTTACCTACGCTCATACTTTATAATTTCACTGAAATATTTCTACGAGAGAGGGAAAGATCTTCTCTGTGTGTTTTAAAGACTAAATATACAAAGATACTTTTTTGTAGCTCGGTTTCAGGCAAATTTTGTAAAGTAACGGACCATGCGGAAAGTGACGTACCGCTGGAGGACATGCTGGATTATTTTGAGTCACGAAAGACCCCGTTAGCCGTCTTTATCAGTGCCTGAGTGTAATTGCCACAAGTATGAATAACAACAAAGTTGATTGCGTCATTCCCGCGAAAGAATGTATACAATCTTTTTCGAACGTCAGAAACGACCTTCTATGCATTCAAAAAGTTTAGTATTTTCAACGAAGCATTTTTTTAAATACAGCTATAGAGTTCAAATACAGTTCACAGATAAGTTAGTATTTCCAGATGGGTTCCGGGGTTATTTACGTATGAATGTAAATATAACACTTAAAAAAACGTTTTAGTTTGTAGAAGGTTTTTAAAATTGGAAATTTTCATTACTTTCACTTTATGTTATTCCAAAAACCGTTCACAAGCAAAAGACAGAAAAAAAGTACATGGGTTAAAATACTTGTAATTCCCAAAATACATTACAAATTATTTATAGAATTGTAGAATTTCAAGTATTTTAACCTGTATCGTTATATATTGAAAAAATAAAAAATGGGAAAGTGTAATAAAAATAATCATGAACGTAATATTACAATGGTTTATTTTCAAAATGTCAAATCTTTGACTTGTAAAAAAGTTTGAGGATAAATTCTCACCAATGGCGAATTTAGCCTTGCGGGTTGGACTACAATTTGACGTCATTACAGAATAAAGTATTAAAGGGGATAAAACTCTAAACTAATAGTTGATTTGCCGAACCCAAATCGCCGCAGATGTTTTATTCAATGTAGTATTATCCAAAAATAATAATTCAATTGAAAACAAACATTTACGAATCGTACGTCACCCGTCGCTTAAAGATACGCATGTTACGTCATTATGACAGCAACAGATGGAAGACTGAGTGAGGGAGAGAGAAAGAGAGAGAGAGAGAGATCCGGCGAGATGGATATGTTGTAACTTCAGAAAATGACTGAACTCAAGATCCATCTGTGAACAGACAGAGGTAGAGTACATCACAATCATCTCGTCTCCTCACAATCTGTTTATTCCGCTCAAATCCCTGCGCTTGTTCTGTCGTATGAATCGCTAGGAGGAAGTAACGTTAAAGTGAACCACACATAGCATTGTGCTATCTTTCTCTCTTCTTGACATTACGAACGCACTGTTTGTGTAACACTGTTACCGATTTACATCAGCGGCTTTATGCAAATGAGCCGTTTTGACAGATGTCAGACAATAATGCTAATAAAGATCAGACGTTTATATTTGTATAGATAAGGTGTTCCTGTTCCGTTCTTTGTCAATCCTATGCTATAGCGTTTTTCCAGTAGCTCAACGTATCTCACGAATGTATCTTAATGCATATATTGGCAGGCCTGAATTATTAGATATTAATAATATGCCTTCTGCACACCTGCACTGCAATGTGAACGTGTCTGCAGCTTCTCACTGTGAAATACATTTGTCATTTCGCTCATCATCAGGGGGAAAATCTTGACAGATCCCTTCATTTTGCTGAAAGGGAAGCCGGTGGTCTCTGAGACGGAGAGGTCCCGTGTGCCCTTATTTGTCGTCAATTGCACAGATACGACATGTTGACAGAAAACAGGTAACATCATTTGCTTATAATTGTGCTTGCATGCACGTCCCGTGATGCATTTATGTAACACACACATGTCTTGCAGACATCCATGTTGCTGCTGTTGGCAGTGTATGCAGATTTAGTGTAGTACTTCATGTCTGCTGGTTATTTTTAGATGTTCTTTTAGAAGGCTGATCCTCTTGACTAGTAACTATATCGGTTAAATGAGCCTGTGCTGTTATCCTGCTTCAAGCTTTGATAGCTCTTGCCTGGATGAAATTTTTATTCTTAAATCTGAGTCATAATCCTGCAGTGGACATATTGATGACTAACGGTTGCAATCAAGTCTGCAGTGCCCCATCGCTTAAGAAATGGCGATGCTTACTACTAAGAAAGATTCACGTCTAGAATGTTCTGAATCTGATCTGGTTGTTGAAGAATAGGAAGACGGCTATGAATTATTATATGCATAAGGCGACGATATCTGTCAACAGGAAACGCAGACGCAGCTGCGATGCTGAGGAGCTTCAGGTTTTGCCCCAGGCAAAGAGGTCTGGAGGTTATTCCTTTCTCCCTGAGGTTGGCCGTGATGTCTGGGACTCTGAGGTAAGAAGGCATAACGGTTGACCTGGAACCTTCTTTCTGAGGAAGACTGTTGGATGTTCATTCTTGAACGTATTTCATAAACGTACAAACTAGAGTGCATTTAGGGCCCGTTTCCCAGATAGGAATTAGATTAAGGCAGGACTAGACCTTTGCTAATTTATTTAAGAATTTTTAGAAACATGTCTTACAAAAAATGCATTATCTGTGAGCATTTAAAGACCAAACAATGGCAATAATGTATTTTAACGTATATCAGTCCAAGCTTTTCATTTCCAGTTTAGACAGCTCTTAAGATTTTTTTAAATCTAGGACTAGTCTTAAACCCTGTTCGGAAAACTGACCCTTAGAGTTAAGACTGCTTTCAGTACAGTGTCCCACAGACCAAATTGGTGACTTGACTTTCCATGAATGAACAGAAATTTCAGACACTATTTTTTTGTTTATGTCCAATATATTATATAAAGTAATTTAGATTCCATCTTAAAGGGGCACTCCACCCCAAAAAGGAACATTATGCCATTAATCACTTACCCCCATGTTGTTCCAAACACGTAAAAGCTTTGTTCGTCTTTAAAAAACAGAATTAAAAATGAAAAATATGAAAGACATCATCAAAAATAGTCCATATGCCTTCAGTGGTTCAATTTGAATTTTATGAAGAGACAAGAATACTTTTGTGGTGAGGCTCACATAGAAGAGCCTACGCAGTTTGTGTCAAGCGGATATTTTCCAATATGGTGCTATGGTGATGTGGACCCAAATTGTTGAGTAAAGTCATAATTTTTTTTTCTTTGCATACAAAGAGTATTCTTGTTACTTCATAAAATTCATTTGGGGTAAGTGATTAACGATAACATTTTCTTTTGGGGTGGATTAACCCTTTAATATCCAAGATGGCATGGTATGATGAGCTCATTTGACATGGATGTAAGATTGCATAATTATTGTTTTGCATAGTACAAATATTGGTCATTCTCAAAATATAAAGTAAAAAGTATTGCAGTAGTTGTAGTTCTATTATGTTTATCTAGGCTGCGTTTATTTGATGATAAATGAGGTAAAAACAGTAATATTGTAAACGATTACAATGAGATAAACATGTTTTTAGAAAGGAGCCATGTTTACCTGAACAAAACGACTGACCCTTATTCTCAATTCCTTGTCATCCACCAGTCTTCCAGCAGTGACAGCAGTGGGATCAGCAGTCCGGAGAGGATGGCTGGAGCCAATTCCAACATCCAGAAGACTGACCTAAGAGGACTGCATGTATCCCAGGCTCCCTGCAGTCCTATTGCCCCCAACATCTCAGCTGAAGAGCCGGCCATCTCCTTGAGCCACAGCCTGTCATACGATCACATCAACCGTATCTTAAGGGAGGCCCACTTCAGTAGCCTGCAAACTCGTGGTCAACAAGGGCCGACGTGATCTACAATGACTCTTCCAGCACCTATTGGCGTTAAGGAACAATGTACAGGGGACCTTTTTGAGGGACATTATGGGCCACTTGAAGGCCTAGCACAAATATAGGCCCTCTAAATGCATTTGTCTTCTTTCTTATAGCACTTTTTCATGTTCATAGTGTTTATGTGGGGCTCTACTTGATGTATCGACCATGAACTTCACATAGGTGCTATATATAAAGAGATATCTTGAAAATTGTCAAGTTATTGCAAGATTATGTAAGCTTTTGCCCTTTACTAGTCACACATGGTGCTACTGCAGTTCTGGGTTTTATTCAGACGCGTGCATTAGGCCAATTTTGACACTCTTTGGTCGATCTGGAAAAGGAAAAGGAATCAAATCATTTCCTGTATTTGAAACCATGTGATTAATAATACTGTTGATGTGTTTACAGAAGATTCCGGTTTGGTTCTGACTGGAATTTAGACTCTTTCAGGAAGCTGTTGGGGCTTGATGATTGCTTACATATCCAAAACTCAGGTCTAGAGGATTTCTCTCTGCGTGCCATGAAGGTTCAGACTTTAAATGAGGAACTTGGTGCCAGATCCTTAAACTTTTTATGTATTCTCTCTTTACCTTAGAAAAAATGGATATTGGCACGTCACACTGTAGAGAGACTATTTTGAAAATGCATGCTGGACTCAGGTCTGTTAATGTACATAATGATGCACTCTTTCTCTATGAATTTAACAAATTATTGTGCAAATCCAGTCACTGCAAATTGAAAGCCATGTCTGATATTCACACAAGATTTTCCTGGTTTCAATTTACAATAATTAGAGCTTGAAACGCGCTAGTTCAGATCAGTCACTGTGCTCGGTGTAATATGAGGACTCATCTTCTATGGGCAGACCAGGAATGACCTAAAATTAGCTTGCACCTAACTAAGCACTCTACAGTTTCACATCACTGCAAAATCCTAAATATTGTACCATAAAATATCCATACACTGCCTGTGTTTGTCAAATTTCCATGATGGCTTAATTCTTTTCACAATGTTAAACCAAACAGCAATCGTAGTGCTCCTTAATTTAGTACAGTTCAGTCCATTTTAGACATTTTTAAAGCTTAGTCCAAACAGATTGTATGAGGACAGTTACATCATTTCAAGCAAGTCATCTAGTCATGTACGAGACACTTATGTATTTTAAAATACTCAGTGCACAATACTGTACAACCCAGGCACTGTGCTTTGTGTGAAAGACTTCGCTTTTGATGATGACAATTGTCCCTGCAGTCATTAATGTTTTGTATGTAGGATTGTACATAATATATAGCTAGCCTATATACAACATTTGAAATCATTGTTATTTTATGAAATGTTCAGCTGGTGTAAATAAAAATAAAGATTTTTAAATATATGTATTATTTTTTTTATTATTATTTCTGCTCCAGGCTCCAAATGAACATTTGTCTTATTCAAACCTGCTTTTTATAATGCCTGGCTTTAATTTGATACATTTATACACTTTCACACAAGACTTTATATATTTGCACGTAAGGTAGACATTGTTTTGGCGGGATGTACTTCAGTGTGAAATTCAGTGTGGGTGTTAATGTTTGTTTTCATTTTATAATACACAGGAAGACATAAGTGCTTTTAGTAAGAGGAAAAACTAGTGCAAATAGTAGCAACTGTTGCAGTAACACTCGTGTTTAACACCACAACAGAAAAGCATCCTGAGTTTCTCAAATGTATCTTAATGAATTCAGAAGGAGTTGAAGAAAGGTACCGTTACTGATCGTCGAGACATGTTCCCAGCTTGAACCACTAGCAGCATTTAGACAGTCAGTAGAGGTTTTTTGCATTTGCAGGTCAATGTTACCTTCATAAGTACTGGTTAAGACTGTGACCACATTTACATGCAAAATAATTTCTACTAATTATATACTAATAATTTTACTCCAATCCTCACTGTCACATGATCCTTCAGAAATCATTGTAATATTTCTTATTGTTATTAGTCATGAAAACAGTCGCGCTGCTTAATATTTTTGTGTAAACTCTCATACATATTTTTTTAAAGATTCTTTGAATAGGTTTAAAATAACAATATTCGAACTATAAATCTTTACTGTTACTTTTGATCAATTTAATCCATCCTTGGTGAATTAACTGATTAACTGATTAACTGTCCATTTATATGAATACACCTTAATAAAATGGGAATGGTTGGTGATATTAACTGGTGATATTAAATTATCCATATAAATAGCCCACTCTGTAGATCTTTCTAATAAGGTGTTTATGTGACTCAAAATTATGAATAATACAAGCATAAGTCATGATATTACGTGAATCGGGTCATGGAAAGACTAACATTTTTCTGTGCATGTAAACGTGGTCACTTGCAGCAATTATTATATCATTATTAGATTACAATTAAGTTATTTTCCCCCCAAATCAGCACATAACCATAAATGAATATTAGCATCAGAGATTGAGGAAGGAGAAGGCAGACACTTGCTCACAAGATGTGTGTGAGCCTGCAGTTCTCTCACAGTTTTTCTCAATTGCACAGTCTGTGCCTGTAGTGGCTTCTGCACTTATCTGGGCATCTGACTCAACAGGAACAGGCTCAACCAAACATACAGGTTTGCTTCTGTTAACTAACTCCATTCCACTGAAGAGTGAGAGTCTGGGTGGCTCTGAGATCTTTAAGGTCTCTGTGTTCCTGTACTCCCCCTCTTCTTGTTCTCTTTTCATATGAGACCCAGGTGCAGTGCTGTAACCCTGTAGGTGTTGTGTAGATGGGGTCTCCTCTGATGGGATAACACAGGTTGCGTTTTCTCCTAGTTGTCCCGGAACAAAGGGGACAATTATAGATTCAGGGGGCTGATCTGAAAGCGAAGAGGTTGGACGTCCTGCACGGTCACATTTGGAAATTGCGACACAACCAAGCAAGGCCTCAAATTGCCTTAAAAGCTAATAAAACAAAAATAATCAGTTAGTCCTACATAATTATAAAGATATCAAAGATACATTTGTTTTTACTAGTAATGTTTGCTCAGAAACTGCTAGTAAATTTCACAAGTAGTCACAAAGGAATTGAGTGAAAGGTGAAATTTAAAAACAGACAGACTGAAATTGTATTTTCTTGTAAAACATACACTAATAATCTGTCATTTGATAGACCCCAATCATTGTGTAGGGCAATTGTTACCTTGGTTGCCTTGTTGGCGACAGGGCCCGAGGTTCCTTCGCTAATTTGGGAAAGGCGTTTGTTTGTAATATTGAAAATATGATCTAAACAGAGAAAATCTGAAGACATCAGGCAAGCCAGAGCACACAACGCCCTCTGCAGGAAGGATACACAAAGTGGTTATGCTGTATGGTATCAGTATAAATTGCTCATGCATGATGTTAAATAAAAAATAGATTAATTTCCTATAATATAAAAAGTAGTGTAACAGAATCGGAGACTTTACCATCTGGACGATTTGTGCGTGGTCCTGGAGTTTGCGAGATAGAAGTTCAACAACCACCTCACAGTTGAGAGTGGAGCATCTGAAAGAAAACAGAGGAGCAATGTTAGCTATGACACTGCATGCACTGACATTACAACCCAACAGTGTACTGTAGATCAGTGTTTGGCTGCACTGATGTCAAAATCATGCACATGTCTCATAATGAATCATTTACTCTTTGATAAAATGCTGGCTCTCTTCTCTGGACAGGAAGACTTTGGAACCGCTGGACAGTCGGTTGATAAGTGCCGTCTCCTGACCACAGTCCCCCAACTGAATGGCCTCCACACTGATTCAAATCAACATAAGTATTACAAAATAATAATGTGAATCAGAAACACTTCAAATAATTAAATAATGGTATTTTTTTCATTTGAAAATTAAGTTTGTGGTTATTTATTATTGAAATAAATTGATCAAAATTGACAGTTAAAGGACATTTATGTTACAAAACATACTTCAAATAAATACTGTCCTTATGAATATTAAAAAACTTGTTCAACTATAATAATAATAACAAGTAATAAGCATCATGAGCATCATATCAGCATACAAGAATGATTTCTGAAGGATCATGTTACACCGAAGACTGGAGTAATGGCTGCTGAAAATTTAGCTTTGCCATCACAGGAATAAAAATATAATAAAGTTATTTTTGATCAAATAAATGCAGTCTTAGTGAGCACAATAGTCTTCTTTCAAAAGTGCCCAAGTACTCTAACATATAACTTTAATATTTGTTGGATACTGCTCAAAATGTATGCTGATATATTTGAAAAAGGTTTATTTAAAAATATTTTTATTGTAATATAGTTATAAAATATCTATTTATTATAGTTATTATAGTTATAAAGACATTCAAAATTTGTTATGATAAAGAGAGTTTATGCTTAATTTAACTTTAAATGTAATGGTCCTAAAAATTATCATTCTTTAAAATAATAATAATAATGAAATAATAAAAATAATAAAATGCAACATATAATATTATTTCTTATATATTATATTTTTGCAAAATATTTTTGCTTTTGGTTTCCCCTACATAATGACCTGGCATTAATGACCTCAAACACTTGAGAAAGCAATTTCTGCTGACCTGAAGCCGTCTGTCCCTTACCGCTCTGATAGGTCACCGCTCTCCCGACTAGCCCCGGAGTGGCTGCCCGAGCCGCCTGACTTACTGCTTCCTCCCAGTGAGGTCTGGCTGGCCTCTGCTGTCTCCTGGGATGAGTTGTGGGAGGAGCTGTGCCCACTGTCCGTTTCCTCCCAGCCTCCACCAGCCTGCCCTGGGCACCTGTGAGATGCTGTGAGGAGGGGAAACGGTCAATTCTTTGACATTCTAAGCATGCACGTAACCTGCTTTTAAAAATCGATGCATGGCTCACCTCTGTGGCCGTGGGATTGTATGTTGTAGGCACATGCTGGCATTGCCATCTCCACAGTTGCAGAGGGCGCCACCACAGCGTGGTAGTGGTTGTCATGGAGACGGATGCCAGGGTGCTCTGTTGGAGGAAGGACAGCGCTGGCAACCACTTCAGCAGCTTTCTGAATCTTGTCCAACAGAGTCCCTGCACCTGAACGAGTGAGGCAAACATTGCGTGAAATAAGACAGAGCACGCTTTTCAGTTGTAAATATTAGTTATTAGAGTAGAATGGATGATATTAAATGTCTGTGCCTTACTGGATTCTTTCTTTCCTGGGTTGTATCCGAACCCCTGCATGCCAGACCCGAGCAACTCTGAGCCCATTCCTGCAAACAAATATCATGCACATACTCTAACACCTAAATATTTATAGCTTATAATAAAGAAATAATTCTGGTTTACTCACCCACAGATTGTGTCACTGTTCTGTGTGGAGACAGTCCAGAATCTGTGGACATGGTATCATTGAAGAGTAGGGTAGCCAGCTCCTGTACAGAAACAAACACTGGCTTAATTCAGTTATTCATAAATAACAAGAAATGGGACCTTTTCTGTATTAATTATATGTTGCATATTTTTATAAATAGAAGAATAGAAGAATAGGTAATTCATATGAATGATTGCACTGCAGTTGAATTAATTGATTAGTCTGCATAGAAAGAGAAAAAGTTTTACCTGAGCTGAGCTTCTGACTTTCTGAAAGAGAGCATTTCCATGGATGGGGTCCGGGGGACCACTGTACACTAAGAAAGACCGTTTTTATTGTTTTTGTTTAAAGGAAAATAAAGCCAAATCTGTGAAATCTTTTAAAATGACTATTTTATGTTTTAAAATGTACTTCATTCCTGTGCAAGCAAAGCAAAATTTTTAGTATCATCAGTGTCACATGATCCCTCAGAAATGATTCTAATATGCTGATTTGGTGTTCTAGAAACATACGTCTTTGTAAACTCTCATCTCAGTAAAAATTATTGCCTTCCCATTTTTCATGTCATGCAAAGACCACATTTCAATCCTATCAATTCTCAGTGGCTTAAACAAGTCCCACCCTACATCTTTATCTAACTGAACATCCTGTTTCACCAAGTAAAATGGGTTGCTTCTTGACTGAAAGAGCTACTGATGCTCTGGTTTTATTGATTAAAACATAATGATTTTATGTGTGAACACCAACTTCTTAGAATCAGATTTTAAAATGATCATCTTAAAAGTGCTGAAGTGTTCATCTTGAGCGGTTTAGATACGCTTACCAATCACTTCTTGTATAAATGTAGCATTCCTCCGTAGCTCTGTGAGGAAGTGAGGTGGTCCGTGGCCACATAAATGTAAGAGAATCTTCAGGACCTTGGACAGGGTCAAAAGGTACAATAAACACAACTAAAACCAAAATTTCAAAAACATTTTGTCGTATTGTTTTTAAAAACAATAGGCTCGATACAGGAAGATTGTTGCACCTTTTCAGGGTTTGAACCTACAACCTTTTGGTTTCCAACTGAGGTACCCCACCCAAACTCACCTTCAGTTTGACATGGCAGGACTCCACCTGCAGTCTCTCCAAGAGGTACTCAAGAAGACATTGGCAGCAGCCCACTGACTCATGGGAGATTTCTGAAATATCATGACAGTTAAGGTCCAATGATGACAGAGCATTCATTATTCTGCCCTATTCTATTATGCAATGGCAAAAAAGGACACTGCCGATTTCCTCAAAGAGATAGCCAGGACAGGGCGATTCGTCATCTGATGTTGCTCTCATAAGTGTTGGCACCTGAGACACAACACAAAATGTGAGTAAATTTGTCTTACAAAGAATCATAATATACAGTACCCTAGTACAGCGCTGTTATCATCTCAATACATTCACATAGTCAGCACCATGGCACTATTACAGAAATACTATACGTTTACATATATCATGTCACTAAGCGTAGGTCTCAAGATACTTAGTATTACCATAGAGACTCATGTTATGGTACACGTCAAAATCACCATGGTATATTTTCAAAGCACCAAGCAAGTACCATGGTAATTATGGTTGTCTATTCCCACTCTCTGTAAACAGAAATATCAATCATATGCAGAGGTAAGCTGTCTATTTATCTATTTGACCACAGAGAACGCCAGATATCCAATAAACAACGTAGAAATCCAGTTTTGGCGTCAAATGTAGCTGAAATGACGTTATTTCCCCTGTCCCACGGATACGTACTTTTTGTAGGAAAACCAACCGTTCCAATAATGAAGCCATGGTGAAGCAATTTGTGTTTTTTCGCCTGTCTATGTACCATTGCTCACAGGGCGGGTGACAGTGCAGGTCCTGCCTGCCCAAGAAGGTCCTCACAAACCACACGGACCTCTGTTCAGCTCGCCCACTCCGGATTGAGGTAGCGACGTGACGTCCGCTTGGTGAGTCGGCTTCTGTGAATTATTTGAACCGATTCTTTCGCGCGCGCGTTACCTCTTTGGTGATCGGTTCGAATGAATTGATTCGTAGATATGGATTAAAGATGTCGTAGCCAATAGAACGCGGTTCTACAGGCCACGTGATCGAATGCGGAAGTTAATCTGTAGTGGATTTCTCGAAATCCTGAACGTCTTTGAAATCAACTCCGTGTTACTACTGGCTCTCCACCGTAAAAAGGAAACTACGACAGGAAAAAAACAGCCAATCGTGAAGCAGCGCATATGCTTCTGCTTTCAGATTAACGCTTTGATTGGCCAGTTACTCGTCGATGGGTGGATTACACGCGTTATCTCAGAGGTCACAAGCATGGCGCTGTCCGTGTTGAATATACACACTGCATCTATGAGCCGGCTCAGTGGTTTTTAAACGAACTTCGGATAATTAACAGAGCAATTATTATTGCGCAGATAATTTGTAAGTATTAGAGTAAGATATTTTGTAGGTGAAATATGTCTAGTTCAAATGTTTGGACTCGCAGCAGAGCGAAAATGAGACTCTTCCCAGAGCTGCTGGCTCAGTGTTCAGGAGAGGTACACCTTCATTCAGTATTCTTTCCTCAGTATTGCTGTAAATATATGATGCATTGTACTGTTATGCTATGCATTGTACAACGACCAGTTTCCATTATTATATTAGGCAGCTGCTTATGGTAAATGTGTGGCCTCCACAACCACTGGCAAACAGGAGCTGACCAAAAACATGTGTGTCAAGGAATTTGAAGCACTGAAAAGCTGCTTTCAATCAGCTGTGAGTGTTTTTTTTTTTTTTTTTGTGATTACGCAGTACATTTAAAAGTATTATTATTTACACAAAAAATATGCTGTGTGTATTTATTTTGTATATATAAATAGACACCTGCATGTATATATTTTAAGAAAAATGTTACATTTACATAACATATATGATATAAATTATAGAAATATATACATTTATATATACACATAATAAATATACACACCCATATTATGTTAAAAAAAACTTATTTTGGATGCGATTAATCACAATTATTCATTAGACTGGATTAATATATATATATTATAAATAAATAAATATTATTTTGTAGTTACACATTTAATGTTTATAAATATAATTTGCTATTTTTTAATGTATGTTCCTCTGGCTTTTTTCTAATGAATTGTTTTATATTTGCAGGCAAAAAAGGGAGTAAAGTGAAGAACATCTTGAATAAAGATCATGTTGACTTTGATAGTGTATCATTATAATTAGACAGTTAAACTTTGTCCTTTTTTAATAGTACCTTTTATAATTTCCCTCTCTTTGTAAATGTTCAATAATATATTTCAGATGGATAATTGTATTTTTCAGAAAACCACAATGAAGTGTCTTTTTTTTTTTTTATTAAAAAAAACAAACAAACAACATAATTCTCTTCCTTTTTTCATAACATTACGATATAATATATAGAGGCAGTTTGGACTGAATTATATCACCATTTGCACCATTACTTGTATATCAGAATTGGGATAAAAGAGACTAATGATAACCAGACATTTTGTGTTGTTTGGAGCGTGTAATTAATGAAAGAGTGGTAAAATGAGAAATGAGATATGAGGTGTTACGTGATGGGTGGTCATTATCACGCCCTTGACCGCCGATTGCAGATCAGCGCTTGAGTTAAACTCTAAATTTGGACTCGCTCTTGAAATCTAGGATGGCGGTTTTAGGGGTTTTGTTTCCAATCAAACAAAAGCAGGCTGAAACATGAAAGGCCAGCTGATTAATGTGTATCCGTGGGGTGTATGTCACTGGCACCACAAACGATTATGGGCTCTTAGTCATCTCATATGGAAAGTAAAGCCATGCCACTGTTAAATACACCCTTCCTGCATAACCTGCACCCTCATTAGCCACATGTTAATTGATAGAAGTGCCGTAAAGTCAGCCACTAATGAGTGGGGATCAACAAACTATTCAACCAGCCAATTAGAGGAACGATATAGCGGTATTAAAAATTCCAGAAAAAGTAACAACCTGTATTTCTTTAAGAAAAGACATGCTACAGGTTATGCGTCAGCTTAGTCACAATCATTGTTTGTGGCCTTCCTTCATATGGGCTTCATTCACACTTTTTCAGTGCACTACAAGGTGTTAATTGAAAAAGAATGGTCTTGTGGAAATGGTTGTGTTTGGTCCAAATTGGCTATAAAATCTAATGGTTTAGGGGAACTTGTCTTGACATTAAAAAGAGTTACGCAGATGATTGGTTCTGTGCACAACGAGCATTACATTGGCAAACATTGCCTCGATGTCTTTATTATGCCAACACAATTCATGGTGTGAAAACTTTTTGAATTCCTGTATAGTTGTCACACATGTTGTATTTATGACTTTATTATTAATTGGTCTTAATTGATAAGACTAAATAGGATATTTGTACTCACAGTTCAGGATTATTTAACTGCAAAAAAATGTAAAAGAAATCTAAAACAATCACCATGTGTTGCACAAAAACCATAAACTTAAAATAAATAAATAAATAAATGCACATGTAATTTATAAACTAAAAATTAAGAAATAGAGTTGAATAGGAGAAAAATAATGCAAGCAACACAAAAAACATTTCAATGATAGTAACTGTTACATAAATAAGTTTATTAATTTATCCCAATTACAGAACAAAATTAATAGTTTGAGCCATCAAACAGTTATCAACTTTTTAAATCTGCTAAAATGTGAATGGAGTTATATACATTTATATTCTTTTGAAATGGGAAAAAGATCCCCAAAAGCGAGAACCAGGAAATTCATCAAAAGAATACAGTATTACTTTCACTAGTTTCACCAGCAACAAAATGCAGATAGGGGACAAAAAGCTGCAATCCACACACAGTGTGGGTGTAACAGACTTTAAATACACATCACTGCAGAATATAACCCAGTAAGGCACTGACCAGAATCAAATCTTCATAGGCAAAAATAGGGAATGTTCGATAGAAAAGCAATGCAACTCTACAAAGAAACCCATTACACACTGACAACAAGGGATTGACTGTGGAAAACGGTAATGTTATGTTCAACACTAAATCTGGAATACATACATGGTCCGATTTCAACCTCAAAAGATGAGAGTATTAGACAAAGAGTCACAGACAATTAAAACACATCAAAACAACCTGGAGAAGAAAGAAAACTCAACTAGCAAACAGAGTCAAATATTTCATTCACTTATAGCTGGTATGATTAACTCTTAGTTATAACAGTTAACTATGTAGTTAAATTTTAAATAAACTAGAATCTATCATAAGTTAACAATTTGGAAGGAAAATCTGATCCCGAAGACACACAAAGAAAAAAAGCTCTCCTTCAATAGACAAATTTGATTGCAATTAAAAAGAAATGACAAAAAAGGTTTCATAAAGGACTTTGGACAAACGCCAAGAAACTCATCAGTCTTTTTCTGAAAAGCATTAAGGAAGTCTCAGCCTGGACTTTCACGACTTTGCACTGGAAAAACAAAGTGACCGTAGTTTCAGATAACAACATCAGTATTCTAGCAAGCATATGGACCATTGAACCTGTTGGCCAAAGTAACATTAACACTCCATTTTCATTATACAGAATTGCTGATTGAAAACAATACGGTGCGGTAAATGGTCCAATAGTTCCCAGAGAAGAAAATAAAGCTTACAATACAAAAACAGCTAAGAGCTAAAAACAGCTTTTTTAAACTGCATCTCATATTAGATTGGCTTCTATTTTCATTCACAGAAAATAAAACTTCAATAAGGAAGTATGCAATAGTTACATTACATTTTAGAACCAGCCGTCCAATTTACCATAGCAGCCACAAGGGGGTACACTTGTGCCGTTTTCCTATGCAATGGTCCAAAACACAATATTCTGAAATACCCTGTGTGCCCATCAAGGCCTGTTTTTAATGTAATGCCCCGCTCAGTTTATTACACCAGACATTCCTTTTATTGCACCAGATTCAGCAAAATATCCCACAAAACAATAATGGAAGCTCATAAGAGACTATGGATCCAGTGTTCCCGGTGGACAACTAAAGGATCAAATCCAAGTGCCCACTGTCATCTTGAACCCAAAACGAATGTTCTGTCTTAGATAAAGGCATATACTTTTAAAATGAAGAGGAAAGAGATTCTTCTCACTTCCAGATTTGTTTTCTAGAGGTCCACAGGGTTCCAGAGGTTGTAATTGTGGAACAACCTACACTAGTCTACATTCTCCTTCCTCTGAAATGTCTGTTTAAGCTGGCGAGTGTGAATCAGAGATCCCGCCAGGAGCTGCCCCTTTAGGTCAGCTTGTAAGTCTAAGCCTCCTACATCCCGCAGAAGATCCAGGGCAGCACCTCCTCCCTCGGGGTCCACAGATCTGCGTCTCCTCTTAAGGTCTAGCCCTCCATTTCCCTTTTCCTCTTTCTTCTCCTCTTCTAGTGGAACTACATTCTCCTTCAAGTCCCTGCCTCCTTTTTGCTTAGGCATCGGAAGGACTTCTGCTTTGGGGGCATCACCATGCTTCTTTGCATCAATGACCTGTTGTAGTTTGTCTAGTTGTTCTTTCTGCTCGAGTATCCTTTTCTCTTTCTCTGTACGCTCCATGATCTCTTTATCAGTCTTCTCTCGTTCCCGCTTCAAACTCTCCTCCTCAAGACCTCCCTTACCCTTTTGCGCATCGATGACCTGCTGCAGCTGGTCTACCCGCTCCTTATGCTCCAACAATCTTTTCTCCTTCTCTGCACGCTCCAAGATCTCTTTATCCATCTTCTCTCTTTCAAGTTTCAACCTCTCCGCTTCAAGCCTTTCCTTCTCGAGCTGTTCCTTTTGCTGTCGCACACGTTCTAGCTCCTGCTCACGTGCCAGTTCCTCTCTTCTTTCTCGTTCCTTCCGCTCCTTCTCGACAAGGGCCTGCACCTCCTTCTCAATTCTTTCCTTCTCCACCTTTTCTTTTTCTATTCTGTCTTTCTCAGCTTCCAGTTGGACCAATTTCTGCCTCACTCTCTCTTCTTCTTCTGCAAGAGTGTCAGGATCAATTTTGGCCGGTTCCTGTTCTCGAGGACGCAGAGGTACACCTCGGGCACCGAACTCTGGAGGTTGTGCTCCGTCTTGCCCTGCTTGGTTGTTTAGCTCCAGCTCCTCCTTCTTGGGAACTTTAACACCTCCATCTAACGCTGTTTCAAGAGCATTGTTGGGAAGACCGACTACGACTTGAGCCTCTTTTGCTTCTGGGCCTTCAGAATCTGCGGCAGCTACATGCTTTGGCTCTCCTTGGAGCTGCTGGAATTGGTCTGAAGCGACAGCAGCAACTTTAGGCTTCACTGCTCCGTCCATCCCTTCGAACTCCTTCTGCACAATGTTCCCCAACTCACCTACAGCCTCGCCTAAAAAAGACATGATGTTTCATTACTGCACTGAATGCAACATCACTTCAGCAGGGGACTGGTAACACTAAAGGTTAATGGAATCTTTCTTTTTTTATTGTTCACCAGTGGCAGAAAAACTCATTTTTCACATCTAGACAAGTTTGCTGACTTTCAGACTCACCTGCTGCTGCCTTCGACTCAGCTTCTCCTTCCTTTACTTGATGGCCCTCCTCATTCACATCTAAGTGTTTTTCCTCATGTTCCACATGTCTTTTCTGCTGTTCGACTGCCTTTGGTTCTTCTTCTCCATCCTTAATTTGGTGTATCTCCTTGTGTTGCTCCTCAATAACAGCCAGGAGTTTTTCCTGTTGGTCCAGAAGCCTTTTCTGCTGTTCCTGCTGCTCCTTAATTACCTGGAGCAGCACAGCATGGTCCAACTGACCCTCTGAGGACCAGCCAAGCAGAAAGGTTAAAGAGAAGTTAGAATTAATATATTGTAGAATGCTTATAAAAGTATAATTAACTGTGGTTAAACTTACTTGTCTATTTGACTGTTATCAAATTAATGAGCATAATTTAAAATTTTTCTGAAGAAAATGTTAGTGGTGCATTATGCATTATGGTACCATTATGTTGCATTTGACCTTTAAACTTTCCACTATTTGTTAAGCTATATTATGCAAGTTTCCAGAGCACTGTTAAGTTTTTTAGGTGGTGTGTAGGAAGTTTCTACAAGGTTAGTAAGGCATTGCTACTCATCTACTAGGAGATTGCTCCGTGTAATCTTTAGTGCATTGCTCAGTTTCTAGAGTGGTTTCTATGCACTTTGAAGGGCATTATTATGTAGTTCCTGGTCAGTATGGAACCCTAACAACATCAATACGGAATTCTACTAAATAAATAATTTTAATCATCAAACAAAAGAAAGACTAGGGATCCTAATTAATATCAGATGGCTGTTCAGTTATGTTTGCAGAGCTATACAATACTAAAATAATGGTCAATCAACAGAATTAACAGACAGGTTCTTAACAGCTATACGGGTTGAAGCGTGACTATAATAACAGCAAAGTAGACAGACTGGGTGGGAGTTAGAACAGCAGATTTAAGACACATCATCTCGTACCTGCGACAATCTTTTTAATCACTGTAGAAGGCAGGAATCCGTGGCACAACAGAAAGGCGGAGGAAGATAAGAAATTCGAGAAACAAAAGAGAAAAAGACAGCAGAAAAAGACCAAAGTGCCTTAATAAAAAACAAGCCATGTGTAAGAGAGAGATTTAGGATCTGGTGCATATTTGCAGTATATCTGAGTGCAGCAATGCAATGTGACATTTCAGATGTTGGCCAGTTTGCTTAGAGAAAGTAAAACGAGCATTTGGAAAAGAAAAATGGCAAGCTTAAAAAACACATTTTAGTTTTTCAATGATCTGTCAATGTTAATATTGGTAAATATTATATTCTAGTCATGCTAATAACAACAATAATAAAAGTTATGATAGGACACTGGTTCATAAAGCTACTGTCTAGTGGACAACTCATAGCACTAAGTATGTTACATATATTACATATCAAAGACTATATTCTAGTGTAAGGATTGCATTGCATTGCTAGACTACCAGTATTGATATGGTTGATATGACTATTCAATAAATAGAATTAAATAAATACTATTAATATTAAATAAATAGTTTTCAATTGAAATAAAGCTGAAATAAAATAAAATATAAATGAAGAATTCATTTGCAAAAACAGATAACTGCGCATTCCAATTTATCTTAATAAAACAGAATTTGTGATGTTTTTTTTTTGTTGACTAGGTAAAAAAATACTAATATATTCAAATATTACTTTAAAAAAATGTTAAATAAAGTTTAAGATGGTATAAAACTATAACAAAAACAAAGCTAAATAGAAAAGTTTAGTAATCTAAATGAAAATATAGAAATAAAGCCAGTTCAAAGCTATCCAGCCAGGAGCAACGAAGCAGAACAGAACCAGGCAAAGAAAAGATCGCACCTGTGAGCTCAAACATCTGATTAAATGACTCTACAGAATATATTATATTTCAGACCACATTTCCTACAGATTCTGGACATTGTTCTGATGGATGGCACTCACCTTCCATCTTGTCCCCATCTCCATCCTTTTCTGCCCCTACATCCTTTCCATCTGGAACCATCTGTTCCTTGCGCTCCTGCACAAGAAACTTCTCCTTTGCTGCAAGAAGCAATGAATGAAATAATCCTTACAGAGTGGAAAAGGTCATATTCTTGGACCTTATGAAGTGCCACGTCACTTCAACACAATATGAATAAAAACAAAAGGTCAAAGACATTGTTTACAAGCCACTTAGAGTTTATCAGTCATGTACGCTAAACAAAAACTAGATTTTTTGAAGACCTAAGTGGTTGCCAGAGAGCTGCTTAGCAAATGCATTTACTCACATTTCTCACCCTGGGGTTCAGGGGCTTTGTCTATCTCCTCTGGCTTCATCTCTCGGGGTGCTTCATTCTCACCATGCTGTTCTTTCACTTCAGGAAGGTTGTCTGGTTCTTTATGGACCACCAATGGGTCGACCTGCTTTAGATCCTCTAGATTTTTTGCCTTGTCCAACACTTCATCAACTGCATTCTGGTCCTGATTGACATCCCTTTTCACCGCATCTTCTTTTTCTTTTGACTCCCCCTTTTTTATAATTTCCACCTCTTGTGCTTGCCCCGCCCCTTGCTCAGCAAGAAGCTCCTCCTCTTCTCCAGCAGGTAGTTTCTTTTCTTCCTCCACAACTACAGGTTGTTTCTTTTCTTCCTCCAGTTCCTCTTTGTTTTTGATCTCATCTATCTGAACTCTATCGTGAGGGATGGGTGGCTCATGGCGATGGGCTTCCCCTTCTGGGACCGCAACACCTGTAGAAGACAGATCACTGTAACTGCTCATATGTCTCAAAACCTTGTAAATTACATAACTAAATTTATGTGTTACCTGCTTCAGGGCGGTCCAGCTGAACTTCTTTCTCTTTATCCTTCCGCTCAGCCATTTCCACAGGTACTTTAATTTGAGGGGGATCTGCTGCTGCATTCTCTGCTGGCTGTTCAACCTCAATTGGTGGCCTATCTGGCTTCTCTCCTGGATCAGGTTCCAGTTTATTCTCTTGCACTACAAACACAGATTAGACGTGTCACAAAGTACCAAAAAATAATGTCAAGTTTCTGCGTGGGTTGAAAGACATGGCTCACAGCACACACGGCTCTCAGCATTCATGTGGCTTTTTAAGGGCAGTCTCAAAATTACATTTTTTGTTCTTTGATTAGATTTGCCTAAGGCCTGTCAGATTTTTGCAGTGTAACTCAACTTACTTTGATGAACACCCTACTTTGGGGACAGACAAACCAGAATCAAGCTCAATTATGTTAAAAACACCGGCCTTCAGAGTAAGCGTGTATAGATAAAATGTAAGGTCGACGTCTGTGTTTTAATGCATTTTCCAAAAACTAGTCTCTAGAACTAATTTCAATTAATCTCAATCCAAGCCATGTGTGTACATGTCTTTTCTGCTGCTGAAAAATCCGACTGAGAGTGTCACACAAACACCAGAAGAGGGCAGCAGAGTATGAAAGACCAACAAGACAAGAGCTGAACCGTAGAGGAGATTTCTAATAAGGGTACGAGATAGATGCTCAGTGCTTTCCATATAACCTTGCCACTTGTCCTGTGCAAAACAGCCTTTGAATATTTACAATGTCCACACCTTCCTTTAACCTGAGCCTGTAGTGTACTACCGTAACAGATAATCTACTGCACGACAGCATTTATGCATACGCAGAAAGGAGTTATACATTGCAAATGAGAAAGGACAGTGGTTTTGATAAACATTATCTATGGGAGCTGAAAAGAACGAAAGAGCGTACAGTACAGGGGGTGGGGAGCACTTCTCTACAATCCTGAAAAGCAAAGCGTGCTTGTGCATACAGCTGCAAACGCACACCTCTACATGCCCGCGGGCCCCATGTTCCACTCACTCGCTCACAGAGCCCCGCGTTTTCACACAGCTGTCCTCACAAACACGCCGTAAACAGGAAACAGGTGTGGAAGTGGGTGTCCGCTCAATGATAAATGTCAGTGTCAGTCAGCAGGAGGGAGTGAGAGGGAGAGGAAGGAGGAGTGGCAGAACAGAAAAGGAGAGGTAATGGTGGATGAAGTTGTTGGGACGCTCCTGGTAGCTGCCTTTTTATGAGCCTCTGTCCTGTATCGGCCAGTGCTGGAGGAAACACTGTTGTTTCTGCCCTCTCCCAGATTTGGACGCCCTCCCATCTCCCTCCTCTGACCGGAGCCATAACGGGAAATCGCCACAGGCCGTTTCACTGCTGCTCTGGGATAGCGAGCGCTCAGGTTTGAAGGGCATCATTCAGGTCACCGATTCAGAGGCCTGCTACTGGAGCTCGTCTTTTCTGCTCCTTCACTGTTCTTTTTCTTTTTCTCATTATAACTTGTCCTTTCAGAACTTCATTTTCTATTTTATGTCATTTGTCAACTGACAAAATTCTCTTCATCAAAATAAAGCATAAATGTACCTGGTCCTTTAGGCAACTCGGGGGCGACAAGGATGGGAGGCTTGTCCTCAGTTTTTGCAGGGACATCCGGAAGGGGGTTTAATTTCTGTGGCTCGTTGGAGGAAATGGACAGCGTGGTGAAGGTACTGATGAGCAGGATGCCAAGACCAACCCACAGAACCAGCTTTAAAAAAAAAAAAAGAGATGGGAATTAAAAGAGAAAAGAAAGTTAGTCAATA
>JAUYWG010000046.1:14314359-14328479 GCA_034779775.1 Enteromius afrohamiltoni | reverse complement strand
TTATTGGCACCCCTAGATATTTTTATAAGTAAAATATCTCTGAAGTATATTCCCATTCATATTCACAATTTGGAGCACTCCGGGGTGATTATGAACTCCCTGGCTTCCTGTTTCAAAGCCCAAAATCCTTTAAATCCTCAGTAAAGATTTACCAACGTTTAATTTATTCATCAAATGTTTTTATTCAAAATGACTCGGCTCTGTTTCACAAAAATATTGTTTATCTTCCATAAGACGATGCACGTAACACAATAAAAATACAGGTTTGTGGCCCTTAAGAAATATTTACAGCCAGAACAATTTCTCAAATCACCTGTCACTGACAGGTGTGATAAAAAAATCATTTTCACACAGAAACTGTGATCTAATCTACACCAAAGTCATAAAGAAAGCAGCCTTTGACTTTATCATTTCAGGAGGTTAATGAACAAGGGCAATGATCAGTTCTGAGAATTGCTTATCATTAATTGATTAGAAAGAAAGGTGTTACAACAGACGTTAACGTAACTTTACTCATATGACAACATAAAATCTTATTTCTTACCTCCAGCCCAAGCAGCTGAGCAAAGAAGTTGGAACCCAGATCTGCGATGACAACATAGAAAGCAATACACGTCCCCAACATGAGGCCAATCATGCTGAAAACAGAGAGAGAATATATAAGTAGAAAATACAAGCAAAAAGAGCTTATTTCATTCATGAGGTTGAAGATGAATCTCCACAAAGTCATCTTACCTTAATTCCACAAGCGCCTTGCCTGGTTTTCCATATGCATGAAAAGCTGGGAAGGAAGAGAAATTTATCTTTTTTTGTTTTCCTCTTGATTAGAATAAAAAATAAATAAATAAATAAAAAATATTTTTAGTCTGTGTTAGCTGTGACTTATAGGTTCTTTGCTTTTCTTTTATTTTGCTTACTTGTAATGAGAAAATGATGTTGCAATGTGCTTACCTAATATAATTAAAAATTAGTGTTGTCAAAAGACCAGGTACTTCGGTACAAAGATGGTACTAAACATTTTTAAATGTTACGGTACCAGGTTTTCTAAAGCACCGGTAGTACCGAGCAACGGGTAAACCCAGTTCTTGCTGCGCTACCCGCAGTTGCCTCTTCTTCATAAAAGCACAGAGAGATGGCGATCGGTGGCTCTACTGATGAGGCGGCTCAGAATCTGCTCGTTAAAAAGAAGTTTTTAACGAAAGAGCCACGTGTGGAAGTATTTTGTTTTTGAGGCTGATGACAAGTGCAACATCACTGATCTCCAAAAACCCATCTGCAAGCGGTGTCATCGAAGTTTTATATCAAAAGGAGGATATACATCGAACCTTATAAAACACCGCGAACATTGCAATTTGCTTAGTTAATCGTTACTGTGCGTTCACACCGCTGCCACCAAAATTCGTCCTGGCCGCCCTGCCAACAACGCTGTACAGAGATTTTTGGACGCTCTTGACGCTCTGAAGTAGATTAAATGCTTGTCTTGTATTTAAAAGGGCCGCTAATAAAACAAGCTTGTGCGGACTGACCATACGGAGGGTATAAGTTAACCATGTGAAATATATTGATTGTGAAAGTAAGAAATTGATCGATGGAAACAAATATTTTCAGTTTAATCCAATATGTTTTGATACATCCGAATATTCTGCAGCAGTAACAGCTTTCCATGCTCTGGCGCTAAATTCAACTTGAAATTCCCGCTTATTTTTAGAAAATACATAAAGTTAGTGCACATTATCAGAATAAAGTTTCTTTATTAACTATTTAATGCTCCAATAGCACTTAAAACAGGACATAATATAATACTATTTTTACACAACTATGAAATATAGTTTGCGCTGTTTGATTAAATAAAAGTCCTCTTGTATAAAAGTGTTTTTGTGTTTGTTTTGGTACTGGTATTGTTTTCCCTGGTATTGGTACCGAATACTGACATTTTGGTTCCGTGACAACACTATTAAAAATATAATAAATTATTCCACTGTAATCCACACTGAGGATGCTTTAAACATTTTCATAATGATAAAAATTGATTGAGTGTGTCTGTTGCTTTCAGTCACTCTCACCTAGTCCAGCATAAGTCCTGCGTTTTGTGTTACTGGCGGAGTGAACTAGAAACATGCAAGACTGGTGGGTCATCCACGAACAGAAGAACAACAACAATGTGCCCAACACGATTCCACACTGCAAAAAGAATTAACAAATGAAGAGACAAACACATTGTCCCATATTTTTGAATTCCAGCCCCAATGAAAGTTACATGCTTTTACTGATTCTTGGACAAACTAACATGGCACCTCAGTTTCAAATTCACTGTATTCAGTCAGTTAACAGATTATCAACCAGAAAGTTGGGTCCACTCCAGATCCATATTGCAGATTTCAACATATGAAATCCTCCTTTAAACATACAAATACAAAACACGTTCCCATCCCAGGTGTTTACCTGTTTGAAGCAGAAGGGCATTGTCAAGACACTCACACCCACAATGCTGTTTACAACGTTCATGATCAGACCCCAGTTTGACGCAGTCATTTTGACTCTCAGACAGCCGAGATCTCTAATGTTCAAATGGGTGTGTGTGTGTGTGTGGTGCTTCCACAACAGCCCAAGGTTTAATTGAGATAAGTGGCTTGATGCAGCTGTCCTTCAACTGGCCGCTACGACGTTCTGTGGTGAAAACAAAAACAACAGCATCATATTCAATCCTACTGAATGAGAGCTTTTTGGTTTCTTAAATGTACTCATTTGCTAGCGTTATGATTTATGTGTGAAGAGGAATATACAACTTAATACAAAAGAGCAATGTATAAACAATTAAATAGCTTATTTATTCCTTTGTACGCTTTACAACATGCAAGCAGCTTCTGGAAAAAAACAAAGCATATAAAATCTATGCAATCAATGTGTTTTATTCTAGTAAATGCTATAACAAACATACAGAAGATGGTAGATTTAGACTGATAGAAGCCTAGAAGGTTTCCTTTCATGTTAAAGAAAGCAGACAATTACAGAATGACATCTGGAACAAATTGAACACGTTTATCTATTGTTGGTCTACAGAAATGGTCAACTAGCCTGATTCCCTTAAAACATATCTGTAATTGCTGCTTGATTACAAACATTCAGTGAAGTTCTCAAATGTATTTTAGCTTTTCCTGCCATATGGCATCAGTTGTGTTGTCAGGAGCACTTTTAAGTACTTTTACACAACCCATAGAACAAATTGATTGGTAATGAGTGGGAAGATGTGTTTTCAGGGGCTCAGGCTAAAAATGAAATGACAGCATATGTTTGCATGCACAAAACATGCATGAAAACAAACATTTCATTTATCAGAGTAATATCAATATGCAAATGACAACATATGCGCATTTTTACACAGTATACGCACCAGAAATATTAATTATTGTATACTGCTTTTAGCAAATTTAACATGTTATTCGATACAACAGTTAACATTTCTCATAAGTAAACGTTGTCCGCCTATAAAGTTTCTCATGTCAAGAATGAGGAGGTTATAAAAAAGTTTGTTTACGTACCACGTCCGCACTTTTTCCCATCAGTCATTCATTTGTAAGCGATCATCGGCTCATGACTGTTTTAAAACGATTATTAAAAACAATTTGTGCCGCCTGTATAAAGTTACAAGACATTTAACAAATAATTAAACACATTTCCTGAATTATGCGAAAATGTTTCCTCAGTCTGTAACCAGGAAGTGTGCGCAGCGCTGCCAATGTGGCGTTTCCAAAGACACTAGCGCGCTCTGCCGCCTCCAGCGGCCAGGAGTGGAACTGCACGTTGCCCACAGCCTGTCACGGTTGGTCAGGTTCACTTTCGTTTGATAAATACAGCTCAAATTGAAAGTTGACGGTTTGTTCGTTTTGTTTTCAACGTAACTAACACCTGCAATATCTTCTGAGTTCTGCGATGCTTTACTTTGACACATGGTGAAAAAATGTATGCATGCAAAGATCATATCAATGGTTTGGTCTGTCAACAGCACCTACACAGAGGAAACACGGTGTTGTTTCATTTAGACAGAGATTTGAGCAGGAAAGGGAAGCAGGAACATGGGATGTTGATCTGCAACAGGAGCCCCGCGGAATCTAGGCAACAGAGGATTCTGTTCTGTTACTGGTTTGCTTGGAGGAGAGAGCTTGGGACCAGCATGCCTCAGTCAGGCATGCGCTCTCCTGGGAGGGGATTTTAGTGTGTTGTTTTAGGGGGGCTGGTTTTAGGTGGGAGACAGGAAAAGTCTGGCTATTGTGCACCACTGGCCTTCGAACCTAACTGACAAGTCAGCCCATTGGCCGGAGGGTCTTGTCACTCCACACCTAATCCCTGAAGATTGGAATTAGGCCCAAGCAGCAGAAGGGGAGACAGTGGGCAGATTGCTGTGCAGATTTGGTCGCGGGGGGAGAGATTCTGTAGCCAGGAAGAAATTAGACACAGGCACCCGATTGAACTGCTGACCTCCAGGGGAAACCCCTGGTCAGCGCAAGGTCATGGGAGCACAAAGCAGGGCGATGAACTGCGAGAGGTCAAGCATGCATGCGGCTGAAAGAGCGCCTTTGTGAGCTCAGGCATGCACAAAATTTCCCATCAGCCACCAAAGTCACAGGCTCCTCAGGAAGCCAAGGAAGGGGGATGAAACCTGGCGACGGAGTGTTGCAGTGCTTGTGTGTGTGTGTGCGAGTGACCTCAAAAGGACACACACAGACTGCGGCAGTAATCACATTTAATTACACATCAACCAGCCTTGTGAATGAGGTTTTTAATGCAGACTCTCCCTACACACAAAAAGACTGACATGTGCAGCTAAACATTGCCTACCTTTGTCCTGCTAAAATCTATTAAAGCCCTCTCTATAAACCATCAGCATCGCTAAAGGCTGCAGATAACAGCCATTATGTTGATAATTGTGAATAAAAGGAACAAAAGATGTTTTTTTGTGCAATGCCTCAATCTGCCGTTCAACCAAAGGTCGGACCTATTTATAATGGGAGCCTGGTTGAAACTAAGGGCCGAATTCAATAAAAGAAGCGCATACCTCATCCTGTGCCAATATTCTGTCAACGAGCAGTCCCTAATCGATTACTTAAGTATTCTAAACAGTCCTGTTGGTGTTTGTTCATTGTAGTGTCACCTGTACGATTTACTAAATCAAATCATTTCTTTATTGGATGATCATGAGTTTCAAATCTATTTCTAATTCATGGTGATGTGTTGTAAATACAGCAGACTCAGTGATAAAAAGAAGAAAAACGGTTTAGAAGGAAAACCTTCTGCATATGCACGTTTCTGTTGTGCAAAGATATGTTTTAATCAAATGCCAGTTTTAAGTTTAAAGTTTAAGCATTCTTCATTAAAGGAGTATTAATTGCACACTTTTTAAAACATCAGGGAAAATGTCCCTACCTGTGTATATGCTGGTTATAGCCTTGCTTTAGGGAGAACATTTGGGAAATGACACAGAATATTAACTGGTGCTTAAAAACAGTGTTCATTGTTTCATGGATATTTCTAGTTAAATAAGCAGAACACAGCCTCAGACACATTGAGACGTCACTGCGTGGGGGTCAGCAAAGTTGTTGGGAATTTTTCCTGCAGTAACACATGCACAGGCATAGCGCAGCTCCCTGGCATGTGCATGTGGACAGTAAAAGTGTCAGACTGACATTTACACCATTAGAATGAATAAATCTCTCTACGTTACAGATACTGCTATTATGACTTTGGATGAATCTCTCTCTCACACACACGCACACACTCTAACACACAAGATGCCAATTGTGAAGGGAAAAGCTGTGCATTCAGTATTTACTTGGCCTGACAGCTATAATTTCAGTTTTCACACAGCTTAAAGATAGGGGGTAATTAAAGTGAGAATGTTTTCCTTTCAGATTAGTTGTCCTGTCCATTTATCAGTTGTCCGACCACATGTGTACAGACGCTGGATGCCTGTGAAGCACTCACAGAAAGTCAGTCTTTCAGAAAGAGCGCCAAATTGTCTTTCCCCATTAAAAGCTGTTTCCACCCAAACACGGAAAGCGTTTCGACGTGACAGGCGGCTATTTTACAGGCCTGAAACATTCCTCTGCCTCTCCTTACGTCTTTTCTGTACCCGACCTATCCCTCCCCCCGTGACTGCCAACTACAGTAGCGTCTGTTAGTACATCTCAATCAGGTCTTCATGTTGAATTGGGCTTAACTAACCCCACTCCAACAGCCATGAAATAGCAGAGAAAAAAACGTCATAAATCTTTACACAGGAAAAAAAAACCTCAGACTCGTAAAAAAAAAGAGGGTGAGAAGAGTTGCGCTGATGGGCTGATCTATGTAGCCTCTCCTCTCGAAGTTGCGCACAGCCATCCTCATACAAGCCCGCCGTATATCAGCCACAGGGGCAGGAGGGTCCGCTCAATGGCGGGGCCTGTTACATGTGACCTGCACAGAAAGGGCTCCTGTGTCGGCTCCCGTCGAGTTCCTCAAATTAAAATCCTTTTTTGAGACATGGTTATGTGCGAATGCTGACACTTGACTGATTTTTTGATATACAGTCATGGTCCACGTGGAGAAAGAAGGCACCTCATTCCTGTGTGGCAGTGGGGAGTGATTGGGGCGGTTTTGGGTTTCTGTAAAACTAACGGATCATTTAGGGCTTGCTTGATGAAAGTTTATTCTAAATATAATATATTACGCCATAAATGCTTTGATTTGGCCTCAGTTTACTCAAGCTTCGGCCACCGCATGCTTCTGGAAATCTTTCTGTGCCGCTTTTGGGCCTCTCAATAATTCTTTGAGAATTTTTTAGTTGGGCATTTCTCACTAATTATAACCCTTGCGGTAAAAAGAGAGGAGACACTGGCAGCTCAGTGCTTTAAAAGAGAAAAGCATAGATCACAGCTCATTTTAGTGGCTCCTCCCACTTCGGCCCCACCCACTGAAACACGGCCAATCCCAGGCCCATTGCTCAGACCAGATGAGTGTCTCACAGCTGCTGAGGAATTAGTGGGGTACAGCCAGTGCTCCCCTAACATTACTAATGAATCTCTTTTAGATGACTTTCATGGCTTCACATGCAGCAAGTGAGCTACCCAGCCCCTGCCCTCTGATTGACCCCATCCCTGGCCACGTATCTTCTTAGTAGTGACTGAGGGGAACAGATGGGGTACAGGAATACCCCCCTTTCCTCACCCGTTTTTCAGTCTTTCTATCCCTCCATCAAATAACCATATAACCCCCTACCCCCCTTTTTTATGGACTATGACCCCTAATCTCTCTTCTCCATCAACAGTGCAGCTTTATTAGGCTCCTCTGTTCTAGAGAAGTGAGTGCCGCATATTATAAAGAATCTTTTTACAAATCGAAGGAATCTGATACTGCTGTTCACTGTGAAGGAGATGGTTATGTTGCTAAATTACAGCCATGATATCTTATAATTTACTATATTGTTCAGCATTTTTAGATCACACAATACTTTTAAAAAAAGAAAAGAAAAGCCTATTATACAATAAAACTGATCTTGTGCAATGAATTGAAGCATGTATAATAATAAAGGGTATTTATTATGCAATTTTTCTTTTTTTAACAATACCTGTAAAGTGCCGTACTATTCAAATCAAATGTAGCCAAAATATTAACTTTCATTTAAAACTCAAAACGCTAGGTTACATCGAAAGGTGTCTTTATGATTGGGTTTTTGAATCATTTGTTAGTGAGGATTTGTTTACCACTATAATGGCAAGGAACGACGTGCAGCATACTAGCACACTACTTTTTTAGTTTTTACCATATTTTTTATGGCATACATATTAAAAAAATTGTCTGTATGTGTATGCTGTTCAAGAATTACCAACCGTTTTTTTACGGTTGATTCATTGAATCATTTATTCGATTAATTTGATTTAGGAACGAAACAACACCGCTGCGTTGTCTGCTCTCCTCTCCTGTCGGGTTTGAAGACTGAAAATATTGTGTCTGAACTGTAAGTTTCCTAATATGAACTTCTTGTTTATTGAACTGTTGTGTAAAAAATATCCCTCTGCCTTAGTCATCTCTGAAATGGGTCAAACCGCCACTGCGAACTAACTAACAAGACGTTTTTAAACGATAATCCAGGATTACAGAATTATTATAGGCCATTAACTTTAGTTAAATGTGCAAATTATTTTCTCCCTTTTATAAAATGTCTATGTAGTTCAATTAGATTTATAAAACAAGTTCTTTAGCCCCAAAGTCCTGGTGCTTCCTATGGCCAGTCTGTTCCTTCTTGCATTGTATCCAAGTCATATTTCTCTTTTTATCCAGAAGCTTCTGTATGGATTTCTTGCATTCAGTGTCTCTCTGCTTTCCAGCATGGTTTTCATTTTTGTTCGTTTTGTCAGATCTAATAGGCACACACACAGACATACAATTCAGAGCACAGCAGCTGAAGTGAGCAGGAATCAAAGAGACATTGGGGAGTTTTAATGGCTCCAAATGGCCATACAGTGGTGACAGGGTAGAATCAACATCCATCCATTATCTCTGCATCCGCTTCTTACTCAGCCTTCGCGAACACATGCTCGGGAACGCACACTCACCACACATGCACACTTGCACTCAAACACAAGCAAATACAGACAGGTACACACACTCATCCAGAAAAGTGTGTCACACTTGCTCCGGGTCCTCTGGAATCTCAGGCCCCCTCCTCACTCTCTTGCGCTCTCACTTTTTATTGCCCCGTTTCCTCCTCCTCCCCCCTTGTTCCGTGGCGCAGAAATGTGTAAGGATCGCCACAGAGCAGCTGCTGGCAAGAGCTGCAGGTTCGGGCCAAAGAGAAACACATTATCCTGTTCTAAACAGGAAATGTCTTCTTAAATAGCCATAAGTAAAGGCTTCACTGCACAGTTGGGCCCTGGAAACACACTATTTTTTATTTCATGTCGAAAGCCGGCATATGTAAACATAATCACACATAAATCTAAACCGTTATTAGTTCACAGTCTGCCTTTTATATATACTCACAGAGAACGTCTGTGACCTGGAAATTCTGTGCAGGTTATCCATATTGGTGCATTATGTGCATGTACAGGGGTCCCAAGTATTTGGATACTTTTAAAATATGTGTCATGAGATCACAAACTGATGCTAGTAAAACTAATGCATAAGTAATGCTAGATTGTATACCTTTGTTTTTGACTGTTTTAACTTAATATTTATATACATTAAGAATAAAATATTTTATAATATTGTTAATTATATTATTATTATCGTATATAATATAGTAGTAATATAGTAGTATTTTCATTTTTCGAATAATTAATAATTTATGTATAAATAAATGATTTTTTAAAAATATATATATTATACAGCATATATAGATCCTCATAAATTAACATATTTTATTTTGTTTATATGTATGCCTAAACAAGTAGCCACAATGGTCTTTTGACACTGTGTTGTACATACGAGTGTAATTGGCTTATCAAATAAAAACAATTGAGAAAATCTAAAGATCCAATGAGAATATTGGCAGATCCATCTATAAAATGTGTTTAACAATTAAGGTCAAAAAATAAATGGATGAATAGTTCACAATAAGGTCTGTAACATTTTATAAACCGACAGGGTGCTTTTTGATTTCATGCAGACTTAAAATAAATGCCTCTTGGTTTGATATTTAGCATTTTTAAGTGTATCTTAAGTGTCCAAATACTTTTTGGGGCTGCTGTCCTTGTGTATTTTCCATTTGCCGCTTATGAGCAGTAAATGGCCCTGGTTTTGTGTTTGCCTGCCCACGAGTCAGCGGCCTACTCACAGACAGTGGCTATCCACATGAAAGCCTTCACTGTCCCCACAATCTCGCCTTTGTTCTTACACTGGTCTGATCAAGGGCAGTCTTTGTGAGCTCCCTGTGCCCTGTCTGCGCGCACTTTCAAGGGGATATTTCTCTTCCGTGTCTACTCCTTTGCTTTCTTCTCTTTCTGAAATTTAGCTCTGTAATTCTTGCCTTTTTCCAGGTAAATGAAAAAAGAGGGCCACGCGATTGATGTGTTTGGCAGTTGTTGGGGACGCGGTGGTGTGGACAGAGGAAAGTGGTTGAGGAATAAAGCCCTGTCTTCCCTTTGTCATTACATCCACCTCCCCATTTGTTTTCTTTTTCAAGTGTCCTGAAACAACAGCATAGCTCTTTATTTTCTGTAATGGTGCTGCTTATTTGCTGTGAGTCATTGACTTTGTGCCAAAGCCACATTTTCCAGTGAGTTTTGAGCTGTAAACCGCATCAAAGGAGGGGTGGGGTGGGGGTCATTCCTGCAGTGAGTGTAAATATTTGGGCACGGAACACATAGTGGGTGGCACTTTGTGTTCATGAGAGAGGAGTGGCATTGCCCTTGGACACAGAGAGATAAAACCATTCCCCTCTGTGCTCCGGCGCAGGAACTAACCCTTTACCCAGCTCTCCTTCACTGCTTAATTAGCTCTTATGAAATTAGATGAAGCCCGCAAGGGGAATAACTAGCGCTCTGGGTCTCATTGAGTTGACTCCGTATTCTGATCAGGTCTGTTGTCTGCATTTGAAGATGCTACAAACAGGTGGTATGGTCAGGCAAAATATATCTACATTTGCACGACTTGTCAACAGTGTTCTGGATGGTTGCTAGGGTGGCCTGGGAGGTTGCTAAGGCATATCCACATGATTGCTAGTCTCAGCCTTAGACGTCACACCCACGGAAGACTGGCTGAACGTCTGATGCCTATGGCACACAAAGGTGGAAACAGAGTTGACGTAGGATTGGTTGTATTATACAGGATTTCCAGGAGACTTGTTCTTTAACGTTCTGCTTGGAAACAAAGATACCGTGATGCAAAACCCTCTCAAGCCATCATGATTACAACTGTGATGACGACCGCTTATCAGTATCAACTAAATGCTAGATTTACTGTTCAACTATTTGAAATACGTAAAGTTTGTGGGATTGGTAGCAGGCTGAAACGATTAGTTGGCATAGTAACAATTGTTGACAAGTATGGATTTTATGTTGTTGTTGAATTATCATTTCATCTCATATGACAAGATGTTAGGGTGTGCATTAACAATGTTCGACCAGTGTGGTGCTGTAGCATCAAACTGCAATTTGTCTGCAATCCAACAGAAGAAGACATGCTTGTGAGAAGTAATGATAAAGCCTTAAGTGCATATGATATGTTACTGATTGGTTGTCGTTATACACTGGAGGATTTAGAGTCTATCAAACAATGCCAACAAGAGTGTATGGGAAGCTGCCATATGTAAGGGCCCCAATATACTCGCAGCAAAGTTATTTTACATTCTTCAGTTAGGGGTAATAAAAAGAAGTTCAATATATGCTAGAAAGCAATTTATTGTTAGCAAACATTGTGGCGTTGCTGAGAATGGCGTTTATGAATGTTTAAATATAAACGCAGAACAGTAACAGAATAAACAGGAAAAATGGTGAGAAAACTGCGGTTAAGAAATCATGGGGATGTTTGCACCATCTCTGCAATTGGCATGCCAGTAAAGTCAAGTCACATTTATTTATAGTTTATTCAATAGATTTCTTTAATGCAGCATTACAGGATAAAACATTAAATAAACAGTGCCGGTTTCTTTTAGAATCAAATTTTCAGTTCTAAATGTAAGTGAATGTGTATAGAATATGTGTAACTCAATATTTACAATATTTACTATCAGGATTTTGCTGTACCGTGGATACTGTTAGATATTTATGGTTTTCATTTGACGGACAGACAAAGATCCAAGCCCAGTCAAACACACTTTGAACCACCAAATCAAGGTGTTCAGTGTTACTTACATAAGGTGTATTAAAGCTGGGTTGGAAATGAAATCTGCAGGAATGTAGAATGTAGCAGGGTTGAAGATCCCTGTTCTAGATGGTTGCTAGAGGCTATTGGAAAGTTCCATCCATTTTCCATCAACTGTCAGATGGAAATCACAAGTCTAGTTGTTTTTTAAAACTAATGCCACTCTCATTAACAAGCCACAAAATATGAGGTATCACTCTTAGTACAAACCTTATGGGAAGATTTAAAGTTTTTATTAGAAGCTTTACAATTTAAAATATGCAATTAGTTATGCCGAAGTTTAACACTCACAGTTAGAGCCTTATAGCAGCAATATTTGTATTTATAGTGCTAAGGCTATCAGTACTAACACATATAAAATGCACATCGATTAAAAGGTTTTTATGAAAACCAGCGATATGTAGTGAACATTTGTGCCCTGAACAGCCCAAAATTGATTCAACCACACCCTAAAGCAATGTTGTACATAACCACTACCATAGCCTATTTCTGGACAAAAGGAAAATCAGACCTCGATTTGTCTACTGGGACTGTTTAGCGCAGTTGGAGCCTGTTCTGTCAATAACTATGATTATCAGCTTGCTGAGGTCATGCTAGAGAAAGAAGAGGGGCCTTGGGGTGTCAGAGGTGCGGCGTATATGCCCGCAAGGTATATGGACCTGCACTCCTACAACATGTGGGTGTACTTATATGTGACCTTAACAGAGTCACCCCAGCCCTGCCTACCAGGGCTCTAATCATAGTCTCCATGTCCTCAAGCTACACGATGTGGTCAGCAGACATTCTGGCTGCAGAGGAGAAACTTCAGCTGCCCGCATAATTTTCTCCTTTTTTTAGTTGAATCTCGCCGGTGACCTCGGCCTGGCCTCTCGCTCACCCCAGCCTCCGCACGTCTAGCACCCCACCAAAACAACGTTAAACTCTCTCTCACTCAGAGACTCCAGCGCAAAGCAGACTTCCAGAGTTCAGCCAATCGTTTTGTATCAAGGCAATAAATCTGAATTGTTATTGTTCGGCCTACTATTTGCAAGCGAGTACACGTCTGTGTGTCAGAGCGCGCTGCATGCGCAAGCCACAGGTTGCACATTTGGTTTTAATTGCGGCCGTTTCAGTCCAGGGCAAATGGAAAGCACATGGAAACCCCTCCACCTGCCTTGAGTCAGCTACTGACAGAAACACAGCAAATCACATTGACAAGAGGAAGGGAGGCACTGAAAGAGAGAGAGAAAAAATGATAGCGAGTTGATAGAGGGCGTGCAGTGAATAATTAGTGATGGAACCCGAAAGGAAAATAATCTTTAAAAGGTAACTGAGAACAATTAAGGCTTCAAGACTAATGACGTGCAAGGAGACAAGTTGGAGCAGATAGGGGGCGCTGTACGGTATGGGTTTTTCATTGGCCACACAGGATCCTTGTGTGCAGTTTGGAAATATGCCTGTGCCTGGCTGCCTTGATAAGAAACACATGCGATTCGGACAAAAAGACTCCTCTTGTATGATTCCCTCTGCTGAGGTGAGAACATAAACAAGCCGATTCAAATTAAAGAAGCAAGTGTCAAAATATTTAAAAACCCACCCAACCTGGGCTAAACCGATTTCAGCAGGAACAAGCCCGCTGCCTTCTGAGATACTAGATGCTTGACAGAAAAAGACTCTTTGATCTGGCAAAAGAAGCAAGTGATGAAAACTGTTTTATGGAGAGATAAAACAGTAAGGTGATTACAAAGAGTAAGAAAAAAAAAAAGAGTTACATCAGAAATGCGTTTGAATGACCTTGATATGCAGTTTAAATCATGCACTGCATTTTATGTAGACGGGTATTTTATACTTTGAGCCTTTACTGCTTAAGGTGACTGGCTTTTCTACTCCTTGCGCATAATGCGTGCTTTTTTCATGTGAGGTACATCCTGTGTTGTGTTACCGTTCACAGAGGCAGACGGCTATCATGTGTGAGGCTAAAATGTTTTTAATACTAAAAATAGTGTCTGCGGGAAAAAAGTGTGTTTGCTGACAAGTTTCATTCATGCTGTGTTTGACTAACTGTATGAACAAGCAACCTTTTACAAGCCGCAGATTTCTTGAGAGTTCTTGAGAGCTTTTTGGAAATTGGAAAGTGCATACTTTTTCCAAGTCTGTCACATGAAGTGTTTTCCGCACAATGACATACAACATGCTTATGGGCTACAAATACAAAATACAATTTTTAATTTATCTTTCCAGGATAGGCTTGTAAACAGCTTTTGCCTGTTTCTGCATTTGATAATAAAATATAAAATCTAAAAACT
>JAUYWG010000046.1:14291996-14306404 GCA_034779775.1 Enteromius afrohamiltoni | reverse complement strand
AATTTGCTTAATTAAGTTTCGTGTTTGACGATTTTCAGTCATGTCTCCACTTTTAATAGCTGGAAGCTCTTTGTCTTCCATAATGAATTTTAGAAGGCATTTTGAAGTGATATTTTAGTTCTCAGCTGGACACCTCAGACACAAAGGGAAAGGTATGAGGCTGCCTCAGGGGGGCGAGAGAGGCTCCTGCCTGAGAGTTCAGAGTTTTCCAGAGCACTTACGATTTTGGACGTTCTGTCTTTATACGGGTCGGTCGGCCCTCTGAATTACATGTAAATTAGGGGGTAACACTATGAAATCACTTGTATTAATAGCATATCAACACACATAGATCAGTAATTCACGTGCATTAAATTTGCACTATATATTGAAAATATGTAAATCTATGGTTCATGACATTTCTTTGAAATGCACATTAACATTGAGAATGTACGTTAACGAGCTTTACATAATATATACAGTAATACGTATTAATAAAAAATATAGGATATTATTAAGCGTTACCAGTGGTGTTTTTAAACTATAAGAACAACCTAAATTCATTGAACACTTCTGCTCATAAAATTCGCAACTTAAGAAGCCTTATAATTCTGCATATCCAATTTATGGTATTTTAAGAAGTTCGTGAACTAATTCCTGGTTATAATTTTCTATTTACTAATTTAGAATTTTTTAATACGGACTTAATAAAAATAAGTAAATATTAATTGTTTAAGTAGGCTATTTTATTATTTTTCTTATCGTATTGCTTTGCCTTTGAATCGCTGGTAAAATATAAACTACGCTTACATAATATCACATCGAGCTATTATGTGAGCATATAAAATGTCACACACTAACTCATATCTTCTTCGCCTACAACACCTAAACAAAGAAATTAAAGTGCACTTGTTGGTAGGCCTAATTGTAAAACGTTTCACGTTTACGTATAAAATCCCCTAATATAAATTCATTTTAGATATTACTCCGAATATTAAGATTTTTTTCTAAAGGCTCTACACTATAAATATCCCAAATACAGTTGGCAGGGCAATGTATTGTCAATGAAGTGAAAAGACTGATAACACGAACTATATGAGAGTGTGTAAATGAGCCTGCATAAATTAATGAATGTTTTATACATCAAGTACCCACGTCAATCTGGAAAATATACAAAACACAGTGTCTTTGGTCCTTTGAAAACATCGAGGAGAAATTGGTTATTTGGCCTTCATACTCTACTGGCCGTCGTCGGAGTAAGGCTTTGGGTCATAGACTGTTGGTCTGGTGTGAAATATCTCTTTTGAAAGATAGAGTAATTGTAAAACACAATGTTGCATTAAACATAACACCACAAAAATGCGCAAATTGACTGTCTTAATTTATTACAAATGTAGTCTTTTCCTCTAAGAATATTCCGCTATATCAACGTCATCCTATTCATAAAAACCCCTTCTGCTCGAGTCAGTCTGAATTAACTTCAGAAACTCGTCTGTGGCTCGCTGTAGGGCTTAGTCTATTGTTATACAGAAAGAAGAAAACGAGGCAAATTAAATATTATTTATTTGTTCCTGTAGTATTGTTTTCATGAAGTGCTGGAGGTAAACTGGTTATGTTGTCTCTCTATGTCCTTCAAAACACAATTTATTAATTAAGCTATCTAAAGAACGTTTGTGTTCATCTCAAAATTACAGAATATATATATATATATAAAAGTATATAAGGTTAATGTGAAAATATTACCAAACTCATATCAACCCTATCCCATAAAGAAAAGTCCACATTGAATTAAATATCCATGCAAAAACATAATAAATGCATAAATAAATATATAACATCGACTGTGGTAAAACAGTTACATATAAATATGTCTACACAATAAAAAAGTAGATAAGGTCGGAAAAAATAAAAAGGCTTGTGTGGTTTGTTTTAGATTCGAGGCAAGATATGTTTCCTGAATTATCTGGGGCCTATTCTACAATGCTGCATTGGATTTGCTTTTGTGCATGTTGATAAACACACACACACACATTTTAAATGTGTTTAGTTATGGCATACACACAAAGCTTTTTTTAGTTTTCGGCAATTATGTCACCCACAAAAATGTAGGATACATTTCGCCACCATACAAATATACTTCTTTAAACTCATTATAGGCTTCTACAATTTCACTAACAAACTCTTAATCAACCTTTTTTTATTATCCATAACGATATAAAAATGACTCGACAGATCTTAAAGAACACGAAAACTGTGTGAGTAGCGTATATATTTATATATAGTCTACATACAGATAACAAAATACACAACTGTTTGACATGCTTCAAAATAATGTAACAAAAATACGTTAGATCAGGGAAATTGCTTTTATTTTACACACTGAGAAACAATAAATAAGAAACCATTTTTTGTATCAGAGAACATGATTTACAAAGGTTAAATAAATTAATAGATAAATAATAAATAAATAAAAAATATGTAAATCAAGCGCGATATAAAAAAATACGCTATATAATAATTTCAGCCTGTTTCAGTTCGATAACCCGAGTCGCAATACGCGTGGATTTTTATAAAACAACACAATGTAGCTTGTATTCGTCTTTTCAGGGTATTTCGGCTCAGATCATTCAAATACGATTTTATTAGTTTACATTTTAACATAAGCTAATTTATCAAGGATATAGGCTTTATACTGAAACAGCCCCGCGTGTCTGGCTGTAGGTCGTGTTGTTTGCAATAATAAAGGTTAGTTTGCAGCTTGTGTTTATTAGCAAACAATTGCACTCTTAAGAAATGTGTGTATACGCAATGACTTATTCATATATGACCTTTTGACAACAATCCGTAATATTATTTAAATATAAGCTAAATAATTAAATCACCGTATCCCACCTTCATGGCAATGCGACCTCCGAGACATCTTCTGCGTATAAAAGCTCCTTGATGTGAAAACGACGAATTTGTTCAACCACACAAAATTATATTTTATTACTTGTTGTTTGGCGCGATTACTTTTATCGTCACTGTATCACGCGACTAATATCCCAACTCATGCAGAAGAAAACAAGCTAGCGCGATATTCGAAACTCGCGCCAAATTTTCCATCTCTTGTTGGTCATTATGACGCGCCAAAGCTGCAGCGCGTGCTGGTCTAGTAGTGCTATTTGGAAACATTTACAAATAGTCGACATCCGTGACCATGTTGCATTACGCCACAAGAGCGCTGCGCGGAGAGGAACGTTCATGCTCGCGTTGCTAAATGCCGTTTATTGCTTTTTTAAAGATCACATGTAAAAAACGCTCTCCGAACAAAATTGTCAAATAAGCGATCTAGCCCTCCCTCTGCTTCAGACGATGCAGTCCGCTCTGCAATCTTCCTCACTGTTGTATTCCACAGCGACGATCTCAAAAAACGCAAGATATTTAACGCGTTGCGTATCTTCCGCTGTAAGTGCGCTGTCGTCCATTTCCACAACGGGCTTTGATGCACCAGAGGCGCGCCATTCTTCTTAACGCAAATTCACGGGCGTCTTTAGGTAGCAGGGTTGGAGAGGAGTCGTGCAAGGGGATCTCCCCTCCCCAACCCAGTCGCTGAGGTGGAGAGGGGGAGGGGAAACCCGCTGGATCTACGGGAGGCAGCCCTTGGCCAGCAGCGCAAAAAGGAATTCCCACCAAACGTAGCCCAGATTTAAGGGGGATCCGTAGACTCGATAGACACAAACAACTGCCATGTTATACGTGCATTCCGGTCGTGCCACAATTTTATTTAGACCTCATAAAACACAGTGTTGGAGAGGTTGTTGTAATATACAGGGAAAGGCGCGTGGGACGTTTATAGATAAAGTAATTTAGAAATTAATGTGATCTGTCCACAAATACATTATAAGGCGATCATACGTTGCACAGTCTCTTATTCATTTAGAACCGACTGAAATGTAGCGGAATTTTAATTCGGCTCGAGCCTATTTTTGTTTCAAAGAAAACTAACTAACTCTGTTGGAGCTTAACATCGTGTCCACCTTAAAACATGTGCACACACACTTCAAATGGAGAGAGCTCATGATGGTGCTGGTTAATGCCCTGGTCAGATGTTCTGCTTGGCCACTTTTTGGAAAGCTAAGATCGTTTGCTACCGCATCGATTTGTAAAAACGATAGAACTGGCAATATAATATTATACAAAGTATTTAATGAAGCCATTAACAGATCGCACACATTTTTTTTGGCCAGTGATCTCTTAAACATCGTTTGCCGTAAAACTCTTACTTATGCTGGAAATGATTTTTTTGCACAACCTTACTAAAAAAAAGTCGAGGTATGGCTATTTGGAAAGTATTGTGAGTTGGGGTTTCGCATTTCAAATGAATTACTCTCGGCTTTCCAACAGTCGCAGTTCACACCTATGTAAACGCACCCCGGAGGGCAACAGATTTATTTGCAAGAGAACTATTTTACCCCTCCTTCTTACCCTCGACTCGGTGATGGATGGACGATCTCTCTTTGTCTAAATGCAAATAGACTTTAACCCTGAATTAATGGATAACTCCGTAGAGGGGTGATTACTCGACTTTCGGGTTGATCTGCCTTTCTCGTAGTCCGTCTGTCACCAGCTACATGACAATTGATCATTTGACGCACATTTGGTGAACCCTCTGAACGTGCGAATTACTACCACTCTAGACGGTCGAGTTGAATTGACAGTGTCCCTCTTGCACTGGATTATTATCTATCTATCTATCTATCTATCTATCTATCTATCTATCTATCTATCTATCTATCTATCTATCTATCTATCTATCTATTTATTATTTATTTATTTTGTTGTAATCAGAACATGACCACTATGGAAGGATGAACGGTCTGGTAAATAAATAGACCTAATTTCTATTTATTTATTTAGTTTTACCAAAACTATGCTACATTTTTAGACTGTATACATTTATTTAGCCGAGAACTCTGCATGTCAGGATTACAGTGCAATAAGTAGCCAATAATATTTGGAATTTCGGATGCAATCTCCAACTTTAACTCTGATAAACATAACATGGCTGTCATTTACCCCTGAGCTAGCTGCAGACCCCCTGTGGTGGTCTGTAAGGAGCCCCATTTAAAAGCTATAAAGAACACAGCAGCGCGTGCAGAGAGGGGAATGGGGAGGCATTTTGGATTTGATTTGAAGTTTTAGGATCAGACAGTAGAGCTGTTTTTGAATGCAGAGACTTTTAAACCTGCTCTAAAAACGCAGAAACCTTATTTGTCAATTATCGTTTGACTTTTATTGGCACAGTTTACCAAATAGAATAATTCACTTTGTTAATTTTCTTTGTGTGTGTGTTTTGTATTTTGTGTAACGCGGTTGATTGCACACATGCTGAAACTTGTAGCACCAGGGTTGAGCATTTATTGACAATAAAGCAACAGATAGAAAGGTCTGAAGATGTGTGTGTGCAGTACATATCAGTGTGTAAGTATGTGTGTGCAGTTGTGCCCTGGTCTTCAGCACGACTTTCACATTATTACCAGTGGTACTAAAATTTTATTTCCAGCTAACATTGTCAGGATACAGAGTGTGTGAGAGAATATGTGTATAACAGCACTATTGCCTTTTGCCAAGGGGGACGTTTGCTCATGTAGCTTGTAAAACTCAATGTCTGGGCACCCTTTAAGCCTTCCCTATGAAATATCACTCGTGTTCTTGCTGTCCAGTGATAAAAGAGCCAACAGGATTTGGAACTGGTCTACAGAAGAGGCCACCTGTTACAGAGGACAAGAGAGATACAAAATGAATCATTATTTGTCGATAACATTATATGCCACGTAAGTCTTCATTTTGTTTCGCTCTGTAATGCATGTGTAAAACCGTATGTGAAGGGTTAGGGGTAGTAAACACACTACAACAACGACGACAAAAATAATAATTCTGTCATGATTTATTCATGTTGTTCCAAACCTGTCAGACTTGTCTTTGATGAACTGTTCTTTTGAGTGGCCTTCACATTTCTTTTACTACTGTTTGTTTAAGATAATTAAATATAATTCAAAGTGCGAATGTGATGTGAAAGCTAAGCAGATCAGGAGGTGTGCAGGCCCACCAAACTCATTTCATCCTTCCCATCGCCCACTCACTTATTATTTTTTTCTCTCATTCTGTCCTTAACTCTGTTCCCGTCTATTTTGCGGCGGATGGAGTCAGTTGTTCATTCTTCTCATAAAATCAAATCAGCAGTGGTCTTGGGACCTTGGTGTGTATCAGAGGGTGAACACAGGGTCGTCTCGTTCTCTTTGCTCATCTTTAAAAAGAAAGCTATGCCCAAGGCCTGGAGATAGAGACTGATAAAAGCCGCAGAATGGGAGAAAGAAAGGAATGAGGGATAGTGGGGAGAGGGAGGAAAAGACATGGTTCATTGTTGGGTGGGCAGTCCCATCACTTGATGACTGTGGCACTCCTCAACCCTGCAGCTGGGTTCTGATGCCCTCACAAACTGTCTTTCTTCTTCCCAACAACAACCATGGCTTCGGGGGGTCACAGAAGATGCCTGCCCTGCCACGTGATGGCGCTACAGATGTGGTGAGGGAACTTCTTTAACAGCCAAGGCAAAAAACGAATGCATCAGATACAAAGCGAGGGTCACAATACTATCCTTGTGTCTTTCTCCCAGCTGCTGTATTTAACAGCTGCAATAAAGAGCTTATTTGAAAAACCTAAAAAAAGAAGAAATTGAATGCCTCAGACTTTTTAAGGGATGGCTCTGTTTGTCGTCCTCTCTGTACTACAACATCTAATGCCTCATGCATATGTATGCAAGTGTTTAAATCAGACCTCTAGCTCTGATCTGAAGATAAAAGAATGAGCACTGCTCAACCCTTTCACATCTATCAACCTTTGCCCAAGTCATTCTGCTGCGGAATTGGAAGTGGTTTGATGGTGTGAATTTGGCACTGGATATTTCTCTTTATTTTCTTATTCATGAACATGTGACAAATCAGGGATTTAAAGTGTTAGCTAAATTTTCGTCGTTCCCTCTGTGCTGTGTTTTTGCTATAGTTTGTTTTAAAACATTTTGACAGTTGCACATTGTACAGTAGAAAAATTGGTTACTAATTTATTTACAGAAAATCTGTGTAGTGGATTTTTGTTCCACAAATTGTTCGCGCATCTCACAAATGCCGGGGTTGTGCGAAGTTGGCAACCATCGCAGTGACGTCACTCTAGCTTGGACGCTGACAGCTTGTCTGATTTTGCAGTGCAAGAAAACCCCGAAATCATGATATGTGTCTTTACACATTCACAAATATTGATTTAGTTTTTCCTTCAGGACAGTTCCTCACACCAACCCTGTGTAGGGTTGCGAGAGCGCAATAGATTATGAACTAAAGAGCATAAAACATGCGTCTTCTGTCGACAGTTTTGGGGACGAGACAGCTTCTCCTATTATCTTATTAATATTTGCTCATAAATAGCTCCAGCACACGGATTAAATTGGTGTCATCTGTGTTTTCAGTCTGGTTGTGGGAAGTCAAAATGTTGCTATGGCTGTAACTAGGCCTGTGTCTATCATCGATATTTAATCGACAGTCGTTTATGTTTAAATAGTCTTTACGTCGCCTATGAGTTGCTTTCAGTGGTTAATTTAATGGAAGTTCCCGCATCTTTGTCCACTGAAGCAGAGAATGGAATCGCACCTACAGCCTACTGTGAAAAAATCGAAAATCTTTGGAAAATCATGGTTCCTTTAAAGTTTTCCATTCATTGGATTCTCCACAGCTTTAGATTAAAAACAGGGAGGAATTTAAAGTCTTATTTTTCTAACATATTACAGCTGTGATCACACTGGACTAAGCTAAGACAGGTTTACTGTGATTTCTCCAGTGGGGAAAGAGATACGCCAACCTGATCTCACGGCAATTCGTACATATTTTACGAGTTGCTTAATTCGTACAAATTTGGACAATTTAAAAGAAATTTTTATGAGTTTATAATCCATAAACTTTATTTTTACATAGATTTTTACCTCTTAAAGCAGGACACTTTTTTACTGCTTTTCCCCTTATTTGTTTATCTCACAGTTACTATATATATATATATATATATATATATTACCCTTACTTAAAATTGAATTCGCTTAAGCCCATGTCTTGTTTTCGAAAGTCCAGAACAATATTTTGTCGTCCCATGGTATTTGCCTGTGTTTTCTTTAATCTACCATTCTGATTAATCTGTTAATCTCATCATCTCAAAGCTGGTCTGGAGGGGCTAAATGATGATTGAAAGGCCAATGAGGATTTGTTCTACTATAAAAATTACTATATTAAATTACATTTTTAAATAGATTTATACATTTTGTTTCAAATATTTATTATACGAGGGGAGGGCAAAAAAATTCTTTGTACAGAGGGATTTATTAGATTATATTTCAAGTTAAATAAATGGAAAATGTGCATTAAAGCATTCCAGTATCAGTCACATATTTGCATCTTCTGCCACTTATTCTGGTAGCGCTGGGGAACAAATAAGAAGCATGGATCTTAAGTTTTGTCACACTGTAATTTTAATTAACGCGTACATACATGACACAGAAAGGTTAGGAGTTTGTAGCAGGATACTATCATTCATGCTTTCATGAATATGGAGAGGTTGAGCTCCAGCACTTTAATCTTCTGTTAGCTGCCCCGAAGCTTGCTTAGCACAGACAATAGTGTTAATTATTCCATGCTTCTTTCCTTCAAACACTTACCATTCACATATGTTTATGCAACAAACAAAAATGTGCCCAAAACACACAGTTATTAAGAATATTCAACACACAAGCAAATGATGCTTATAATTTCTGTCATTGCAGTCAAGCCAATGACACTGTTTTTAATGGCACAGGCAGGGTCATTTGGGGGTAATGAGTTTGTGTCCATGAAAAAACACTAGGCAACTGTCTTCTCTTGATTGATCCCTTTTGAAATTGTATTCATAAACGCATACGAACATCTATTGTATGTGCAGTATATGTAGATGTGCTGTGGGGTCTGTTCTGTCAGCTTGCTGTTGTCCCCAGCCTGGATGCATAACTGTTTAAATTCACTTTGACTGCTAATTATGGGTGTGCACACGTAAGCATACAAGCAGATAGCCTTTGATTTGTTTGTCATTTAGAGTAGGCCTCCTCACTGAATGTCCATGTTTCATAAATATGATATGACAACCGTAATGAGTAAAAATATTATGTTCAGCACCTTTTTGACCTTCACACACTTAATAAGTTCATAAGCAAGTTTGCCTGGGTGTTTATACTTTCGAAAACATCTTGGCTGAAAGGTATTTATAAACAGTGGGGGTTTGTGAGGGTTTTTAAAAATAGGCTCACTTTAAGTCTAACGGATTACAATCTCCCCAATCAAAAATTTTATTTACTTTCTTTTGCCTTTATTTTGTACAGAAGCAAATAATAGTATTTGTACATTCACTGTGTTTTTAATTCTATCAGCTAATATTATTCCAAAGATGAAAAACTCTTATAGGTTAATGAAAAATACAATACTTCGATTATTCTTGTTCTTATGAACGTATACAACTTGCTGTTAATTCTTATCTTTATGAGACTCTATATGTCACTTCAAAATTATTCATCAATTAAAAATATTCTCAAATGTGTCATGTTTTGTGTGTGTGTGCGTAAAACGTTTTTTGTGTTGAGCCCACTTTTAAGCTACAGTTGTAGTTAAAAGTTTGTCTTTCGGCGTGCAAGTGCATTATATCAGTAGACTACATATGTGTGTAAAGCAAAAGTTTTGGGTGCATCGCTAAAAAGCTCTCACTCGACCAGTGCTCTCGGGACTGAAAGTGTTAATTTCCTGACGTCATCGTTCCCGGGGCGGTGACCTTAAAGGTAGGGGTGGGGGCAAATTTTTGCTCCGGGGATGAGTGGGAAAGGCGCCTCGCTTTCAAGGCAAATAGCCTGTTTTGGATGTAAAAACATAACTTGTTTGTAAAAGTCGGGTTTTGCTTTCCTTTCAGGACAACATACGTATTTTGTAATGGATTGCCTGTGTTTCCTCAAGGTAAATCTGCAGTTCTTTAAGTAAACGACATATTGAAGCGAATGTGTGTTTTGTGGTGTTTCTATATTACCACCTCTACATATCTTCTGTTCGCAGACCCGTTGGATTTATCTAACACATTGCACCGACGCCGAGTGTGTCCCTTTACAAAGCAAAAATGTGCTTCGGTTTAAAACAACAATGTTCTGTAGCCTACAGTTATCGATGTCCCGGTCGCGCTCGGCTCATGGTTTGCCTGCGATGTCTTTAAATTTCCTAAGTTACCACATGAAATCGGCTACAGTGGTTCGATTAACATAGGGTTTTTTTTTGCAGACCATGTGGAAAGTCCAATATGGTGGAGAAGATATGATTAAGTGTATCCAATGTCTGTACGAAGCGGGTCCCTTTCTCCCAGTCTATTCCAAGGTCCCGTTCAGTGCAAACATGCTAAAAAAGTAGAATAGTTGAAGGTGTGTTAAGGAGTTGGGGTATGCTCAAGAGACACGTGCCCTCTCCCCTAATTAAATGAGGCAAAATGCAATGGTCTGGATATGACAGCAGATTAAATTTCGTTCGCCTCTCCATCAATTTTCTGTTTAATGTCACTGAGCTCCATTGTGGGAGAAGAGGACGCGTCATCCAGCCATAAATTTGTGATTATAGAGGCTCGAGGAGGCAGTTGGCTCTATTCGGACGGATTTGCTCCGTACCTTCAGATAGATCTTCAACAACCAGAAACCATTCAAGTGCTCTTTTATATACCGCTTTAAAGACTTTAACCGGACTAGACTATGATTAAGTAGTCATGATAAATTAAATAGCCTCTATTTGTTAAGATTTGTTAGGAGGCTCTGCGCGAGGAAGGGACACTTCAGACGGCGTTTTCTTGATCAAGATTTGAATCCAGATCACTGGCGCAATTTTTTTACCCCTTTTTGCCAAAATCAATAGTCCTTATTCAAAAATATTTTCTATCCGGATGGACTTCCATTTTTATAGGTAGGTGTTTTCTGCTCATCTGATTTTAATTCATCGCAGCCACCAGGACTTCTGCAGAAGTATTTAGAAGATCGTGCTTTACGTGTTTGTTTGTGTCCATTATGCAGAAGGTATATGAAGGCTTTTTCAAGGTTGTTCCTGACATAACAAAATGCACTTTTCATGTCAGATGCACTGTTCGAACAAGAACTATTTATCGTTTAGTAAAAAGTGACTTTTATAGCATTTTTGAGATGTGAAGCCTCTTTCTAAAACCGGTTTTACATTGGCTTTGACTTCAATGCTTCAAAGCTTGAACAGTATTCTTACATGTAGCTATATTTGATATGTGGATTTTACAAAGATCCCAATGTGTTATATCACGATTTTATCACTATTTATTGGGGTACAAAAGACACGCCGTTCTGTGTAATGTGGAAGAGGGCCCGATATTGGATTGTTCTGACTTTTCATTGTTTGTGCTACACTCTCAAATCCCTTACATAACAACAAATATGGATTTTTCTAATAAATATAAATTATATTAAATTAAATGTATAGAATTTGTACTTTTTCCCTTGTTGTTTTCGTATATGTGGCAAACATGTATACTTTAAAAAGCAACGTGTGCACATGATCGTTCAGTCGTTCATTCATTCATTAGAATTTATTCATTTGTGTTATTGCTTTACTCAGCAACGCTACTAGGTCACAAGGTCAAAACATTGTTGCTGCTTAACGAAACATAAAGTGATGCTGAGTGGTTTTATATTATTTCAGTCTGTTTGGATGGAGCCGTTCGTGAAATTTAATGCTATACATTTGTTGATACAACCAAATTAAACTCGGAATTACTTATTTTTGTTCCCATAATAAATCAGCATGTATCAAGGGCCTGGGCTTTCACGGAGGGACACTGAGACTCGTGTAGCTGATTGATAACAACGTGTAACACATTGAATACATACCTGTGAGAGGAACTGTGAAGATCTGACACCCACCAGGCTGTGATACAAGCATATACTCTACATACACGGTAGGCTACACTCGGATCAAGACCGTGTCCCATGTCAAAACCGAGTGGGCCACTGACAATCCCTTAAAAGCATGTGGCTGAGCCATCCCCTTAAGGATTTATTTGAATCTTTACATATAGACTCATTATCTAAGGATAATGCGAGTAGTAGATATATGATACTGCGCCACGTGACTACATCTCTCACAAGATTTCATATAATGTATTTAATTATGATTGTACTACTTTGCTTTAGATTTATGGCAACAGAGAGCAATATACCAGCTCATTCCCCTCTATGTGGATACCTATTACAGTTTTCTAACTTGTATCTTGAACAACGGTACAGTACGAAGATGACTTGAAATAGGTATTAATGATTTTATTTACTCATTTTCTTCTAACTAGACCACTCATCCGATTAATATTCAATTTCTTTAGTCACGTTAAATTTGAGAGATAAGCTCCAAGGAGACATTTTACGAATTATCACAGAATTTAAACTGAGGTATTTATTAGACATTCTTATTAATGAAGCACTATGGGGGCAGTCGTCAGTTTCTTGTTCATTATAAATGGGTCAGTCAAGAATTGATGCATAACAATGGCATAGATGTTTATTTCCGTTCATCTGCGCTGTTATGCGCTTCTTTTGTCTTAAGACGGTCATACCAGAAAGTTTCTTGGGTCATTTTTGTTCAAGCAACGTTGTTTTAAATGCTTTTAATTTTATTTTTGTATTTTGTTACATGTATTTACCTCTCTATAGTTTGACTTCTAGCTTTTACAATAAAATAGGTCGTAATGAGGTAGGTTTGTGCCATTTATGGGGGTGAACCAGTACTTCCCTTAATTGGACACAGATGGGCTTTTTCTATCGATAACACCATTCCTTGGAATTTATAAAGGGCAGCTAGTCGGTATCCACCCTTATTGGGAGTTGTTTTTCTATCATTCACAATCTGCCCCTAGGCCTGTACCACCCTAAACCTTCGGTTTGTAGGATTAAGTTCTGACTATTTAGCGTATCTTCATCGTTTCAGGTAGGGTCTGACTTCGGTGTCAACTGTGCCTCTCGTGATCCTCTCATATAGGCCTAAGTGCAATATGTTTCTGCAGCGCTATGATTTCATAAGAACTCGCTGCTCTTGTAAAGTTCATCACAAATAACGCTTCGGTCAGCGTCGACGGACCACATAAATCCAAATCTAAATATTCTTGTAAATGCTTATTTATAGCCTAATGGCAGTGTTTTACATAGACCTACAAGTCCTTATTTCAGATACATATACCAGCAGTGCTAAACAGTTTGTCCAAGCCGTGTGCTTAGCCTGCGCGTCCCTATTGCCTTACACTAAACAGAGGCCAAGTGATTTCACAAGAATGTAGCATTTCTAATGGTTGCAAAATGCTCAAAAGTAGGTCCAGTGATATTTCATTGGATATCAAATGCATTAGCCTAACTTAATAATCAAAAGGAAAGGAGAGGTCACCAAATAATAATCAAACTAATTTCGGGCAGTGGTTGAAACGTCAGTGCGTGACCTCAAGTTATCTGTTTTAAATAAAATCTTTTTGAAGAATAAAATCATTTTAATGCTATTGTGTAATTTTACAGTACAATAGGCATTACGTTCATCCAAAATGATCCAATGTTATTAATTATTAATGGTTTCCTTAGAATACAGTTGATTATAGCCTTATTTAAGCACGTGTTTCTCGCGTAATTTTTCCAGCAGACGTCTTTGGCCGTTTTACTGGGCCGTGAGCAAAATGAACGTCTTGACTGAACATGCTTCATCCTCATCACCAGCTATGGAGTACACTGTCACAATGATTCATCCAGCGGACGCGTACATAAAATCCCCTAACCTACATGGACGTGTAGGCGCATGCAAGGACCGTTTATACATTCGCATCAGAGTGGGCTCTGAATTTAGGCGTCCTGTCTGGATTATTCTATTTCCAATGGCAGACCAGGGCGATCTCGCACTTAAACTGGTGTGCAACTTAGGCCTGACAATAACTGGGTCTCTGCGCACCCTTGGCCTATACGCTGGTGACAAACGCCCCGTTCCGGTAGTTTGAATGTGGCTGGAAGATGGAGGGAAAGTGTCAATCAGAGACGCTTCATTGATCACGGACAATGCCGTTCGCGGGACTGGTCTGTTTCGAGAGCAATCAGTCACTCCGCATTAATTATCCCCGCGTCCCACAGTAGGGCAGCTCGCGCTGGCACATGGACAGTGTGTGTCTGTTTGTGTGTGCGTGAGTGATAGAAAAAAAAGAAAGAATGTGTGTAAGTGCGCGCGTGGGGAGAGGAGATTTTGTGTGTGTGTGTGTGTGTGTGTGTGTTTGTCAGAAAGAAAACGTCGCTGAGTTTGTGTTCAGGTAAATATGTATGT
>JAUYWG010000046.1:14253933-14271325 GCA_034779775.1 Enteromius afrohamiltoni | reverse complement strand
TGTGTGTGTGTGTGTGTGCATATCGGATGTAATGAGCAGTTACCAAAGGGCGTCAGAGAACAGGAAGCTGTGCTCCTCTGTATCTGCTTTCTCCCTCATCGCTCACTCCTCGTTTACTCTTACAACAGAGTGTCATTGTTTGCGAAGCTGCAAAAACGACCATTGTTTAGCTGCGCTTGTGGTTGGAAAAAGGCAATTTAATATCTCTGATCAGCATTTAAAGTGTACCGATATTGTGCTGATAACATTTACACACACACATACATGCACACACACAAATCATGGTGGGGACTTTGTTTTGACCTCCATTGTTTTTACACTGAGCTAATTTATACCTACTACTGTGCCTCACACAAACATTTCTGCACTTTTACATTTAGTTTTTTGTTGTGCATGCAATTTTTCTGCCTTTTTAAAAAATCTTTGTTGGGTGTTTTGTTCCCTCTGGTTTGTAATGGTTCTAGTTTAAAAAAAAAAAACTAAAATCAGCAAGGATATATTAAATTGATCAAGGTTACATTTATAATGTTACATAATAATTTGGAATAAGTCTTCTCTTTTAAACTTCCTCTATAAGAATCTTGAAAAAATGTATCTCAGTTTACAAAAACATATTAAGCAGCACAACTATTGACTATTTAGCATTGATAATAATAATGGTAAATGTTACTTGCATATTAGAATGAATAGAACAATGAGGAATAAATTATATTTTCATTACAGAAATAAATTACATGATAACATATATTACAATATAAAACAGTTATACTTTTTTCAAAACATCAGAAAATCTTACCAATCTCAAATTTTTGAATGGTAATGTTAAAAATTACATATTTAATTGCTGTCTTGTTGGTAATATACCATCTACATCTTGTGCTTGTTATATAAATCTAATTAGGTTTTTAAAATAAATGCAAACTAGGTTTTAAGTTTTTTGCATAACTTGACATCATACATTTGTTAGCAGAAGGAATTGATAAAAAAATAACTAAATCGTTTTTTTGTTTGTTTTTTTTTTAAATCCAAGAAAAGGTTAATTCTTCCTTTGTTTATCCATGCATTTTTTCCAAACTTCCAAACTTTTTTTTCTTTCTTCCTCAAATATAGTAAAGTAAACAAAAAATATTCTTATTCCACTTATATTTAAAAAAAAAAAAATTATACTTTTAGGAACACCCCCAGGCATTCCTAAAAGGAAGTTTTGTCATATTTTGTTAACGTGTGTGAACAAATAAGTCTCCAAAGTATTACTAAGCAAACCCACAGACACACACACACAAGATCATAAAACAAACATCCCAAGAAAAACCCCCCAAAAGTTTTAGCAAACCAAGAAAGACAACAGAAGCAAAACCACATATATACACATAGTTTTGCATACACACACTCACACAATGGGAGGGCATTATTTAATGGCATCATTATGGGTAAAAAAAAAAGGAGTAAGAAGACCAAAAAAGAGCAACCTGAAGGAATTAGCGAATGTGACTAAAGTAGTTGAGAAGAGAATAGCTTGAGTAATTCATCTGCAGGTCTCTGCATGCCTGTTTGCACAAGCTCTGGATGCGTGTGTGCGTAAGTGGACACGTACCTAGAGCAGCGGAAAAAGTCATTTGTCTCTGTGATTACTCATTAATGATCAGGGCCTATCCAACCACTCCTGTTTTGTTTGGTTTCAGTGCATGTGTGTGTGTGCATATTTGTGTGTGAGTATGAGTGAATGAAGTGTGTTTGCTTTTCTCTCCTCCATCATGGTTAATTGCCCTCTCCTCCTCCTCCTCCTCTTGGCTTAATGAGGTGTCTGACCCCTGGTCGCCTCCAGCACCATCAGAGCCTTATCATAACACACACATACACATGCACACACACAAACGTACGCATGCTGAACATGGCTTCTCCCACAGTTCCTGTTGTTCCCGCAGTCTCTGTACAAGAAACTAATGAGTTGTAGGTACGTCTCCTCGGGGTCCACATTCTGCTTGTGTGACTCCCTTCAAATGTGAGTCGTGCTTCCGTTGGTCGTCTTTGTCAGCCAGCACAGAGACAGATGCCAATGTCAGTTTGTGCAGGAATAAGTACTGCTAGTTGATTCTCGTGGCATGTTCAGACGAGTCAGTGTAATTAGGCTGCTGGATTATACCAGGAAGGAGGCGTGCGGCTCACCTACGAATCCAGCATCTGTGATTAAAGTTAGAATGCGTAACTGCTGTTTCTGGCAGCCTGTTTGTGTTAGTGCTACAACAAACACCTTTAAATATCAATGTTATTCTGAAATGATGTCTCTGGTGATTACGCTTAAAGACTTGTGGTTTTTTGAAGGAGTATTTTGACATTGCCATTGTTTTAGCTTGTACTATGAATATATAGTGTGTAATATATAGTTAGTATTATACAGCTACATTATTTCTTTGACTATATATATATATATATATATATATATATATATATATATATGGATAGATAGATAGATAGATATTCAATTAAGTAATATAATATACAGTATAAATTTATTGAATATATATTACTTTATTTTATTTTCTAGATTTTTTATTTTGTACTTTATTTTTTCAAATATTTTTTACTTTATAATTTATTATTATACTAATAGCATTTTTTGCATTTGAAGTGATTTTAATTTTTTATGCAGCATAAATTATTTTTTTACTGATATTGTTAGTACTTTCACAAACAATTATAAACAAATGGCAAGTAACTTGACATTTTGAAATGGAAAACTGAAATAGTATTTTTTTGTGAAATGTACTCCAATATTTTTGTTTTATTTGCAACTTTGAAAAATCATTTTTAAAGTTTATGTGCATAACTTTGACATTTCATTACAAGTCATTTAAGTGCAGTTACTTTAACCTATACCTCACAGTTGTGTCTACATGGATGTGTTGATGTGAGATGAATTTTGTTGGTTTTATGGTGCTGCTTGTTATTATTACCTTCATGTTAACTGCCATTTTGTTGAAACTAATCAACCTGGTGCCTGGACCCCTGCGGCTGCCTCTGATTGGTTCCTCTCTTCCACACATCACAGGAGGAACACAAACTCCAGCTGACTTGTCAGCCAATCATCAGCTAAGTTCTCTTTGAGACCACTGGGAGAACTTGTTTGTGTGTGTATGGGTTAACTTTTGCATGAACCATATGTATTCGATTGGTATAGGGAGTGTGTTGGTTCTTATGCATCTCGTGCCCATTTTCCTGCATGCTGAAGTCTTTGTAAATGCATAACTTTGCATTTCTGTGTTGTGTAAATGCTTGTATGTGTGTATATGTGTGAGTGTGTGTGTGTGTCTAGACACACAGCCACCTTTCAGTGTGTGAGAGATGCAGCATGCACTTCTGCCCTTGATGATGTGAGAGCGTCCCCCAGTTCCCCAGACACACTCATCCACCCTCTGCTCCTCCCTTCCTCTACACTCATCTCTCTCTCTTTGTCTCTTCTGTCATTCTCTTCTCTGGGGGATTCTGAGCTCTATAGTCTGGGGTGTCTCTTGACAGGCAGACGGATGAGCGCTTGAAGGACTGCTGCATGATTTCTGTGGCAGTGTGTGAGAGTATAGGGGCGGATACCTGGAGTGAACTCTCAGAAACCTCCAGTCTGCTGCCAGAAGCGTTTGACTGACAACTGCTGAACCTATACAAATCTCTGAAGAGAGAGTGGGAATGTGGAAACTCTTAAGTAGAGTTGTAGAAACAAAAAACTGTAAAAGATGTAGCGTTAAAGGTGAAGTGTGTCATTTTTGCATCACTAGTGACACCAAACAAAGTTGTAAAAATAACGACTGCTTTAAGCATGGAATTGCCATTGGCTGAGATCCAGATCCTGCCTAGAGATGGAAATCAAGGAATAATTGGGAAAAGATTTGTAACAGCTGTTAAGCAAGAACAAAATGTCGTAATATATTCATTCATTTTTTATAAAAAACTGTTGACAGCGTGTATCTGTAACACGCTGTGATAAAAACATCAACTGCACTACAAAATACAGTAAAAACAAAAAACGGTAAACACTAGATTTTTGATTCACTAAAAATAACCTGCTCAAGTTCACCGGGGAATTGGACTTCACTGTTTGAGCTGTATGTTTTCGATTTACTGAACTAACAGAATCATACAACTCACTCGTTTGGTAATCTGGGATGTGTTTGATTTACTAATATGAATCAGTTCACAAAAATAGTTCGAGAAGCAGATTACGGTGTTCACATTGCATTCAAGTAGCTATGTTGTGTTGCTGGATTACAGGAGTGTTGGCGTATTGCAAAACATGGACAGGAAATGCAAGTGCGAGAACTGATACAGAACAAAATATGACTGAATAACTCGAGCCGCGTCGACAAGACACTATGTGGAACGCCTACAGCGTGACGCTCGTAATAGTATGTGCAATCAGTCCAATAGATCAGCGAAACGTCATTGGTGGATGACTTCATTGGCCAGGAAGGATAAAAGCATGTGGAGTGCAGCCGACTTCAGCACCTTGGCATTCAGCAAGCACTCTGTGTGTGTCAGTCTTATTTGGTGTTGTCTGTTTATTATCACTCGCTATTTAAAAATTACAAGTGAAGGCAAGGGCGAGAGCGGGCAGCATTTTGCGCCATGTTGTTCCCTTCCCAAACTACGTTACGGGTAGGGATACACACAGTTTGAGTGTTGTCTGCTTTGCTCTCGGAGGGCCCTCTGAGGAGAGAGCCTTTAAGGTGCCTGCCCTGCTTTCACTGAGGTGAATGCGGCGTCCGTGCTCAGTGAATCGTGGTGGAATTTGGAGGGCGATCCCTATCCTCTTCCTTTCTCACCAGATCTACTTTATGTGCACAAGCATGTTGTCTATCATTACTGTTAATAAATGAATAATGAGCAGTATTCTGGAGAGTGGAGTGCACGCAGTCTCTCGGCTGCAAATGCACTGGTTGGGGAGCAGTCATGAGTGGCCACATCAACCTCACGTGGCACATCAACTTCCTGGTGATGCTGGCTGTGTTTCGTTCACTGAAACACTTCCTCTCGACATGTGTGGGTGCGCACCAACTAGGGTTGGGTGATGGTGACCAATTTGGCATCGTACAATGTCTAATGTGAAACATTGCGATGGACGATGGCATCGTCATCGAAGGCAGCGCCCGGGGGTTGGGTTGTTGTTTAGTTGTTGTAACTAAAACACCAAGCCCCACCCCACGACTGACAAAAATAACAGTGTTCACGCGAACAGGCGAGAGAGGATTGAGCGCAGGAGTGATTGCGCGCGAGGGTTTGAAATGAGCTTGCGGCTTCGTTTCTTCGCATGTACATCTGTTTTCCTCTCGCAGAAATTATTTACCGTGCTCGCCAGCATCAGTGGTGCGCTCGCTTATTAATGGCATATATTTGCCGGAATAGATTAAGCGTGTTAATCGCAAGCTGGTTGCTACTGCTACGGTGGGGCAGAGGATTGCGATGCTGGCTCGTCTATTGACCCAACCCTAGCACCAATAATACATCAGTGGTCTCATATATCAACCACAAAGGAGACCTGCGTTCTCTGCCCTTATACAAGCTGGCACATCAGATCCTTTTGTGGGACCGGGTCAGAATGCCCTCACTGAGACCCGTCTACATTCCCAGGCATCTAAATCTAGGAGCAGACATCCTTTAGAGGGCTGAGGCCCAAGGAATGGATGCTCCACCTCAAGGTGGTGGAGCAGACCTGGAGAGTTTTTTGAGCAGAGGTGGACCTCTTTGCAGCTCTAGAATGCGCAATGTTCATCCAGCTTCTCTCTATTTCATCCAGCTCCACTTGGCCTGGATGCCATGTACAGACGTGGCCAAGGCTTCATCTGTATGCCTTTTTTCCCTGATTGCTCTGCTCCCAGAAGCTCTGGAGAGAGTGCACAGGGAGTCGGTCAGTCTACTCATTCTGGCTGGATCAAGTATAGCTCTCGAACCTGATGGCCCTCCTAGACAGCTCTCTGTGGGAGATTCCAGTCAGGAGGGACCTCTTCTCACAGGCAGGGGACACTATCGTCCACCCTCGCCCAGAGTTGTGGAAGCTGCGAGTGTGGCCCCTGAGGGGATAGAACTCATAGCCTTCGGTTTCTCAATGGAGGTTGTTGAGACCATACTCCAATGCAGAGCTCTATCCACGAGGAAACTGTATGCCCTGAAGTGGAAACTTTTTACTTCTTGCTGTAGAGAACGCCAGCAGGATCCAGTTAACTGCCCAGGTTGGTACAGTGCTGGAGGTCCTGCAGACCAGATTCTCCACTGGGGTCACCCACTTCACCCTGAAGGTTTACTTGGTGGCAATATTGGCCTACCATGCCTCTCTCGGTGGACACACAGTTTGTAGAGACCCCCTGGTTACACGTTCTCTCCATGGTGCGCTGAGGTTGAGGTTGAGGTCCAGTATGGTCTCATGTCCATACATGGGATATGGCCGTGGTGTGAGAGGCCCTCTGTGGGCCACCTTATAATAAGTTTGGTTCCACTGTATATTTTTGATTCACTTCGATTTTGATTCATTGAACCATCTAATAAGACTTATTCAGTCAAGAATTGGTTTACATTGGTTGTGCTATACATGGTTTTGATCCACTAAAAAGAACCGGCTCATAACAGCCATTGATTTGGCAGTCTGTCTTGATTTTAATTCACAAAAAAGAACAGACTCATATGAGTCATTCATAAGGGAATCATTCACTGGTTGCATGGATTGTTTTTGATACTTAAAAAGAATCGTCATATGAGTTATTCATGTGGGTCTTTACACAGGTTGGGCTCAGTATTATGCTTTTTGTTTGCACTGTTCTTGACACCCCATAATTTTAAAACTAGGCATTTTTTCTAAAGTAATTTGACTCGGTAATAAGTATCCAACAAGCTTGTCTTATGAATGTTTGTATAATCATCACATAATTTTCATAAATACAGGTAGACACTATTATGGGTTGTAAAGACAAATGATTTAAATTTCCACGTTTTAGTAACGTAATAGTAATTTTATCAAATTCATGAACACAATTTATATTTATGCATATAGTTTTTAATCTATTTTTATTTCAATTTAAGTATAAGCTTTTGAGTTTTGACCAAGTCGAAACTTTTCACTGGTGGTGTGCAAAGGATTTCTTCATATTTTTTCTCATTTAGACATGCAAAGCTAGGCTGCTATCAGTAGGGGGCGACATTGCTAGAGGGGGCGCTGTAGGTAGTAAGGTGTGAAGGGGGTCAGACTTGCGGTCAGAGTGTTTACTGTAAACAGATTGTTGAACAAACAGCGGCTAACATGCTCACCGGCAGACCCGCTGTCCACTGTTGACTTAACTGCTCCCTTATCAGAGAGAGCAGCACACGGTCAGCTCTGAATAAACATTCCTAACACAGGAGTCCTTTGTGTGCATGGATGCATGTGCATATCTCTGTATGTGTGTGTGTCACTGAGCACAACTCTAATGAGGAAATCTAAGTTTAACTTGTCCGTACAGTGCGTACAGCATGCTACTACAGCCTGCGCAGTCGCATGCAGATTTAAAAAAAAGTTAATGATCTAGCCAAGCGCTCAGGGCTGAAGGCCAAAGCCAACGCAGCCAGATCCACAAGCTGTGAACCTGCACCGCACTGATACCACAGCTCATCCCTTCAAATAGCTTCACATAACAAACATTACACAGATCAGAACCACATTGGACCAGGACCAGCTCTTTTATCGCACTGTGCTGGCTGTAAAGCACCGCAGGAGGCCTTTGATGTTGTCTTGACTATGGGTGTTCTGTGTAAACCTGTGTGAGAAAGCAGATATCATGATTCATCAATAACTTTGGATTTAATCTGGTTTGAAGATAGTTTTTCTGCATTTATATATAGATTTATGTAAAATTAAAATTACTGTCCACAAATTTACTTTTAAAGTTTGTAGTTACTAAATTGTTCCAAAAAAGTCTTATGTTCAAGAAGCCCCCAGAAATAGTACAAATATATAGGCTATATAATGTAAAATATTATAAATATAACTTTTCCTCTACATGTCAGTTAGCTGTCATTAGCGTATCAGTAGACTGCTTAATATCTTCTAACGCTTTATTTTGATGGGCCCTCAACATACTGACTATGAGAAATTTTGTGTGATTGTGTTTTATTTGAATATAGCATCTTGAATATATACATCCAGCATTATCCATTCATACAGTTTTTAGTTTCACATAATGCTTCTTAAGGATCTAATTTTTTATTGATTTTATTTCATTTTGAATAGGTTCAAAAACATAGGTTTTTTAATGAAAAATATTTATTTTCACAAATGTGTCGAGAATAAAGTATTTTTTTATTTTCCTAGAAAAAATAACTAAATTATCCTACAATATCTTATGAGAAAAGCTAAAATTCATTGAAAAAGTGCATTTTTAAAGAGTGTATGAATACATTTGCATTGAGTGATAAGTGACTGTCATGTCAAAACTCTTATATGCAGATTATTTTAGTGTGAGTTTTGTGTTGATCACGTGCTCCTTCATTTAGAAATGATTAAATGATTAGATGAATCAACATTAATTGATAAGAAAGAACAAATCTATGTGCGAATGCACTTTTAGTGAACCTGGCAAAAAAAAAAAATTCTAATTCTTGAATCTTTTTAGTGTGTATGTAATTATAAATGAATAAAACCCATTGAGGGCACATAGTTTTATGTCACATAATTCATAATTTTTTTAACGCTTTATGTTCGCGTCCACAAAACAAAAAGTGAAAATTAACGATTCTTTCCTAATTACTTTTAACAGAGGGATTTGCTGGTGTTAATAAGAATTCAGTCCTGCGTTAATGAGCCTGTTGCATTTGTGTGTGTGCTTACGTTCATGTTTGCGTATGTGTGTAAGCACATGAGATCAGGCTTCCTGTCTGAGTAAGTACCCCTGTCACTTGTGTTGTTGCTTTATGTCAAAACATCTCAAAGCAGGGACTGCGCTCTGACTCTCAACACACTCACGTACACACACACACACACACATGCATACACTCACTTTGTCGGTACGCAGCATGCTGCCAAGTCTCTGGGTGGTTGCAGAGCTCAACCTGTTAAAAGGTTGAACTCTTGGGAAGGTGCTGATCTGAGCGCACTGCACAGAGGCCCTGTGCTCTCCCGTCAGCCTGCAACACACACACACACACACACATAGTGAGCTGCCTACGTAGGCCGCATTTTAAGCAATCATAGGTGTGTTCCCAGAGCGAATGCTTTTCAAAAAGGTCCAAACTTAATTACGCTCGTTTTGGCTGGATTCCATGTAGGCTTTGAAGAGAAGGCAGTCCCAGGATGCATTGCGACAACTCTCACTATCTCTTGGCACAAAAGCGCACAGCTGTGGTTGGATACATAAGGAATGCCTTATACCGTTTTATTGTGTTCTCAACTGACTTTTTATATGTTGTAAAGGAGATTCTAAGATTTTCTTCTGCTGAAATATGGCAGCAGTTTCTCTCCATTACGGCAACCGGCTCAGGTCCTCCCACTTTATTTCAACAGATTTATTTATCTCACAAGCCTGGAAGCATGCAGTAATTCAACACAGGTAGTGCTCTGTTTATGTGTGAAAAAAAGAGAGAATGAGACCTAATGGAAGAGATGGAGAGAGAAAGCAAGAATGAGAAAGAGTGCCTGATCATCAAGTCTGCATTTGTAGAGACCTTGTTAATTGGCATTTGTGACAATAGAACACTGGCAGTTATTGATTCCAGATCGGCCAGGGATCGAATATGCAGAGTTTTACTTCTCATCATGACTGAACTCACTGTGAGCATGTGTATGTGCGAGTATGTGGCTTGTGAAAGTACATTCATCGGTTTTAATCAGTGAAAATAGTGTGGGCTATTGACGAAGCTCTTTAATATCTCAATGGTTGCCATATTGTTCCTAAATAGCAGTTAGGAATATTGGGGTTTTTGCTTTCTGTTTTCTTTTGGTGTCATGCATAAATAAAAAGCTTTCCCTTATTTGAAAAGAGTGATTTCTTTCTTCTGTGGAACGTTAAACCAAATGTTTTGAAGAATTTTGGTATTAAAAATTTTGAATTATTTTGGTAAGTATTGGTTTGGTTCTATTGATGTTCACAGTATGGAAAAAATACAGTCATTGAGAACTAAAATAACATGGTTCCTGGCAAAAAGGGTGTCATAGAAAAACAAAAAAGCTTTCCTTATTTCAGAAAAAAGGTTTTTGTATTTCAGTTAAATCCAACAAGAAGATGCATTTACTTAAGGACCTGGGAATTTAGTGTTTTTAATAAGTGTATTTTCTGCAGTCAGATTTTGTGCTGTTTTCACTTTAAACATACTAGAAATAAGTTTGATGTTATAAGATTGAAATAAATGAAATTTAAAAAAACATATTTTACTATAAAACAATATCCTAAAGTGAAAATTTCTGTGTTCATATTTTAGCTAATTAGATTTACTTTTGCTTCTCACATTTTAAGGCTGAGAAAATAACCCTGGTAATTTGAGTTTCAGAAAACATCTCAAAAACATCACATACATCCTCTTTTTAGGCTTTTATGAGGGCATTTTCATCTTCTGTGAAACATAGCAGCAATATTTTGAATGGTAACAAAAGTTTTGGGTTTTGTTCCCATTGACACTCATTGTATGGACTAAAAATGGAAGTCAATGAGAATTAAAAGAACATGGATCCCAATGTGCTTCTTTTGTGTTCTGCTGAAGAAAGAAATCCATACAGGTTTGAATGACGTGAGGGTGAGTAAAGGATGGCAGAATATTCATCTGGGGGTGGACTGTCCCTTTAAATATAACTGAGAGCTCCATTATGTCTCCAGCTGAGCTGTAGAAGAGTGACCTCTGAGCAGTGCAGGTATTGGCTGATATCTCAAGCAGTAACGTCACGAGGTCAAATGACGCCTCTGTGTGTGCGCTCCCCTGTGAAGATGACCTTTGCTGTGAATGTACAGATTGCAGGAAGTGCTCCCTAATTTTACTCCCCAGCTGGGAAGGCTTGCTGCTTTATTTCACCAGATGTCCAGCAGACATCTGAACGTTACGGATGAATGCGGCTGTGTGATGGAAGGCGTAATTCAACTTTAGTGCAAGTCAGATTCAGATGTGTCTCTGGTAGTGCTTTACCAGCCTCCGTCTCTCCATTTCGCCCCCTGACTGGTGAAGTCCAGAGGCTGGAAAAACATGAAAGAGGCCCCAGGCAGGTTCACTGTAAGGAATAAGGGGGTAATCTTTAGGCCTCAGTAGAGCAATGATGAGGACAGGAAGATAAGACGACTGTCTGATCTCTGTATATGAACCTTTTCATCTGCATGTGTTTAACCCGTGTGGTTTCTAAAAGCACCTGCTCTCACACACAAACATGAGTGGAGGAAATTATTGCTCAGAGGTTGCTCTTTCATGGCTCAGGAATCTTCTTAGAAGAGGTTTTAATCAATGAGACTATACATATGTTAAGACCTTTTCCCAAAAGAAAAATCTGAAAAGCAAGATTAAGCAAAAGGTTCTTCCATTTCCGTTTTTGCAGCCAATGGAATTAATTTGTATTACATGTAATGCTTTTTAGTTACTGCTATTTTTGCTGTTTCCACCACGATAACTTTTTCTGGCTAACACAGATGAGGTCTGTGCAAAATTGCAATATTTTGTTGTAAATCAAGAGCAAATACCTAATCACATCAAGAATTCTAACTATTAACTATAAATTTAATTGCATCCATGTCGACACACAAAGTTATCTTCTACTTTAAATGCTGGAGCTCTTTTAATTTAGGCAGATTCTGATTGGCTCAATGCTTTGAAACATATTTTTAAAATTTTCTGTCCTTACTGTTATAATTATGGTATGGACTTTGCTATTATAAGAAGTAAATAAGAAGTGAACTAAATGTGAACAGGCCTGAAGAATTTACTTCTAACTAATTTCATATTTTATGAATTTATGGAGTTACATTATAGCTGTATAAATTCCAATTTATGGCATGATAAAGTAAAAATAAAATTGATGTTTAAATAATATAATTAAGAATATCTATTATTTACAGTAAATATAAAAGTGCATTCTTTTGTGGTAGGGTGTGAACTGTAATTACTGGAGAAAATTAAATTATGTTTGTAAAACTAATTTCGGGAGGAAATCACACAGGTAATTAACGCGGTTGGCTGCTCGTTTCCAAATCAGTACAAATTTCCTTACTTCGATATCCATAGCAACATTCATAGCATCACTCAATGCAGCATAGGCTTAACCTCGCCTCCACTGCTGAACTTCCGACTTGGGTGCACCATCAGATCGAAAAATCTACAGTATATAAACCTGATGCAAACGCTCATTAATTTCGATGCATAGGTTAAACAAATGGATCTGCGCTATTCGTCAACCTGCAAATCAGTCGACTTCTCTCTTAAATCCACCCCAAGTGTCAAGATGGCCAACAGATTGAGCAAAGCCTTGAAGTCCCGCTTCAGCTCAGCCTTTCATCGCTTTACGCAGCCTGGCCTCCAGCTTCTGTATCCAGTTGCTAGTGCAAAACCATCAGTGTTTCAGTTTTTGAAAAAGTACTTGGAACGTTTTAAAAAAGCAGTATACGAAATTAGTATTATTTCTGTTTCATAAAAATACAAATAATAATTTTTCGTAAATTAACTATGCAACGCATCTGATATAAATAGAACTGTTTCTTCTGGCTTTGGGGCATGAGATCTCGCGATATCAGAAAAGTTGATTTGTGGTAAAACAATTGATAGTGCTTGCATTATATTGTCTGGCCCAGTTTCTTGTTGCACTGTTATCATTTACAAGCATGAAGCACGTCTTCCCTCTCAGCAGCTCGGCTCACAAACACTTCCTCTGCTTATGCCGTGAACACACCAGCGTGGACGGCTCCAACCAAAGACAGACATTGACACACGCTGATGCCTCACGGTCGAACATAAACGTTGTTGTATTGGTGGACTGATCGAGCTGGAGCATTGCACCCGCCAGTGTGGACCACTCCAGTAAGAGACCCTCACATACACGCACAGCAGCCGATCCACAAAAGTCAGAGTCCCGCAAGCGCGGACAGCTCCAGCTGAAGCCACGCACCATCACCCTCATTCCACATACCGCATCTTACATAATACATAACCATCCTCTTTTCTACCTCCACTCGTCCAGCATCCCTCGTTCTCTGCTTTGGGGAGCCTCCCTACTAAGTTTTAACTGCTGTCCTCAATCATTACCTTTTGGGGAGCATACGGGGATCGGGTCGGAAGCAGAGATCTGTCCGCTTCTTGCAGACTTTGTTGGCTTTTTTCCTCTTATGGAAACGTGCAAACTTTGCTCTGAGATCATTTAAATGAAAGCACATTTACACACAGAAACCAATGGTTAATTTTGCACCTGGTCATCTGTACCTCGTTCACCTTTACTCCCTTCCTCTCTCTAAATCGCTCTTCCTTTTCTGCTCTTCCTGTTTTTCTTTCTCCAAGCCCAGAAGAATCTTCCCTCGCCTCCCCCAGAGTATACACCAGCACCAGGCCTTGCACCGCAGGGCGGAGAGTCCTTGGCCGGTGCAGCCGGCAGGCTTATCTTCTCAGCTCTGCTTTCAATCTGAGTGCTCTCTCACCCCCGGGGAGATTCCACCAAGGGCTGGGCTCTGAGCAGATGCAGGCGGGTGTCGAGTCGTGGTCAGCTCTGTCTAGCATCTGCTGGCCTGCTCTGGATCTTCTCACTCGCAGGAGTGGGAGTGCAGCCCTAAGAAAGCTCAGGTCTTGATACTAGTGCAGGGCATATGAATGTTTGCTGTCGTTTAAAAAAACCGATCTGGCCCATGCTTCAAAGTTGTGTAAATGTTAGGACTGGGCTAATGGTGGGAATGGGTGATTAGTGTGGCAAAACTCTCTCAATAAGTGAAGTTGTCTCATGTGCTGTTTATTTCTTGATACAGCGGCGGCAGATTTTTCATGAACTTTCATCGTCTGGCTTTTTTGGAAAGTGACTGTGCAATTTTGCATCTGCCTGAAATCTATGACACGCATTTTGAGTTGCTTGTGTAAATACTGACCGCTGATGATTTGTCAAGAGTTGAACTTCAGGCATACCGACTCCCTCTAGATTCCTTTTGACCCGGTTTACTCTTTACAGCTTTATGGAAAGTTTTAGAAGGTCTTGTGAGTCAAGGGCAGGAATGACTTCTCAGTGAGCTGTCAGTGCCGTGTGGGATATTTGATTCCTCTGTGAGGCTGCAGTCTTGCAAAAAGGCCTCTGGAGTGATGATGTGGCCCAGGGTCAGGGAAAAGAAGCCTGGGAAACTGGAAAAGTATAAAATATGCTTTATAGATCATTGCTTACAATGATTGTTTATTTTATTACTAATCACTTCTTGTCTGCACGTTGCAATGTCTCATCTCTCTAAAAAAGGAACTTATTTATTTTCATACCAGCTTTTTGACACTTATAAGCAATATGAAATGTTACAAAGTAAATTAATAGTTTTTCATACTGTACATGATAAGGTTCTGATGGCTAATTTCTTAGTAATGTCAAATTTCCTCAGTATTGAAATGCCTGTTATTTCTAACATTTTCAGCACATATATGTTTATTGATATTATGGTTAATGTAATTATGCTTTCAGGTAAACAGTACGATTTTAGTTCTTTCAGCTCAAATACATCCCACAGAATTCTACTGTGTAGAAAATGCAACAGAATATGCGCAGAATCCATGTGGGCCTAATGAGCAATAAGACCACGTGCATTGTATGCTCTTGGTAGGACTGGTGAAGACATTGAAAATAATCAAGATGGACATTGATTAAAAACAATGATGATGTGCTTTGTGCGTAAGAATCAGCCTGATGGGAAGGGCAAGGGCTTCTGGGAAGGAAGGGATGAAATGAAAGATTGAAATGATAATGAAAAAGACAGGATCTGGGAATTAGAATGAAAGGGAGTGAAAGATAGATGGATAAGCATCGTCCTCCAACTGTAACCTGCCAACACCAAAACACTATTGCTTCGCATAATTTGCTCCAGCTCTACTCTCTTTTCTTCATTCCCTCTCACACTTGTTTTCCCTCTCTCTCTTTCTGTTCAGACAGTGCATGTCCTTGATTTTGAAACGTGTTGTTCCTTAGGGAGAATTAAGTCCTGTGCACTGGACATACTGTGTGTACTGGCTGAGTGGCCCCTGAGGCTGCATGCTGGGAGCCCACCCAGCTGACAGTCTAGCCCAGCCTAAAGTCCCATCCTCCCCAGCCAGACCACCCAGCCACCTGATCCCAGGACTCTTCAGATACAACAGAGGGCTCATGTGGGTATACATATGGGCCATGCATATGTCATGTGTATTTTATTTTTTGGCTTGCATAAAATTTCAAATCCTCTTTCAGTTCATGTGATGGAATTACAATTTGTATAGGTCTCGATTTAAAAAAGTTGAATTCGAATTTAAATTGGAACGACAGGAACTTAGTAAAGCTGTTTCAAATACATTCATCAGTTATGGAATTTTGGGAAATGATGGCCCAGTTTCACACACAGGGCTAGGAATAAACCAGGATTAGGCCAGAGTTCAATTAGGATATTTAGATAAATTCCTTTAAAAGTCCTTAGTCAAAATTGTACTGGTGTGCATCTTGAGACAAAACAAAAAGCACTGATATTTTAAGAAGAGTCAGTGCAATCTTCTTTCATTAAAACAGCTCAACTCAGAATTACATTTTAATCTGGGACTAGGTTTAAACCTTGGCTGTGAAACCAAGAGGGATGTGTTTTCTCCATCCTGGTTCAGGAATCTAACCATATGCCTATAAATTCTTATTATAATTTTTATTTTCCAACATTCAAAATTTTTTTTAAAAACCACACTTTTGAACTAAAATTCAATTCCTATTATATATATATTCCTATATTCTACTATACAGAATTAAATTCTGAATGATGCACAACTGTGGTGTTTATGTTTCTATAGAAAGGTTTCTCATTTAATTCATTTAGACTTTTGAAAATGGTCAGATGTTTCTCTTAAACTTCTAAAAGAGAAATAACAATAGAAACACATTAGAAAGTGTAATAAAGCCATACAGTTCACGTTGACATCATTGATAGCTCAGACATCATGCTGGTGAAAACATTTATGAGAAATCTCTTTTGAGCATTTATTTTTGGAAAATCTAGTGGAGGACTGTATAGGACTTGTAGGATCTCTTTTTAAAGAAGAAAAAGCTGAGATGCAGTGGACTCACGTAATCTCATTGCAGTCCAACACATGCACATTTATGATGTCATTTGTCATTTTTCTCTGCCACGTGGCAACTTGTTGTCAGGATCGTGCCGGAAAAAGCAGACTGGAAGGATGCTCAGAAAACCAGAGGGGAGACTGTAACGAATGCACACGCTCGAGCTAAAACCAAAGAGACGCCGCCAACATGCACAAACACACAGTGGCGTGAGGATAAGCAATGTATTAGTCATCTATTACAGGAATCAGTCTCACACTGGGCCTGTTTTCCAGTCTCGCTGGATGCCTCGTGAATTTCCACCCATGAAATAGAGCGTCTTTCTTCCCCCAGACTCAGCTGACAGAAACCCGCTGCCCACGGGAGACGGCTCTGGCCTGGCAAAGAATCTCTGCTTACAGTGGGTCAAATTCTCCACCAGCGGTGTGGATGATACAAAACATAATCCAGAAAAGAGAGGCGCAGCGAGTCTGACTTCGCCTGTGTGAATGGACTGAATGGAGGAGTGTTAGACGAGCCAGTCGATTTGAAAGCATGCACCTGGTGTGATTCAGGTGTGTGTGGAGGGTATTGTACATGCTAAATGGATTTCTCACCTCTCGCTCTTTGTGGAATGGACAGAGCGGCCAAATCGCCCTCCCTGAGTGCGCTCTCAAGGCCTTGGAATATATCCTCCCTACCGAGAATGAAAGAAACAGAGTAAGAGTCCGAAAGAGAGGGAGGAAAAAAACGAGGGGTGTGTGTGTGAGAGAAAGAGAAGCAAAGGAAAAAAAAGAAAACAAAATAGCGTTTACGGTTCAGGCTGCCTCTGAAATAATTTTCCATATCAGTGCAACTGCATGAGCCCAGTGGGAAAGGGAATATGATTTTCTCCATACAGTGCCAATGGAAAAGAAGTACTCGAGTCAAAACAAGAGAGAAGAATGCTGGGAAGAGAACGAGACAGGCACTTGCTGGCCCTTACATGAGGAATCCCGTACAGAGACTGTTGTTAGTGGGTCTTTTCTGGTTAGAAAACACACAAACCAGTCATCCTTCCAGAACCCATTTGGTCCATCCAGCAGCCCGCCTAGATCTATTAAGCTTCGGCCTCTGCCTCCAGCTCTGTATGCCGGGTCGATCCAGTGAGCAGAAGAGCTTGATTCCATGTTAATTCCGCCCACTCTCCCC
>JAUYWG010000046.1:14233187-14246984 GCA_034779775.1 Enteromius afrohamiltoni | reverse complement strand
TCTCTCTCTCTGTCGGTCTCTCGCACTCGTCTTGTTCCACTGAAGGGCAGCGCTGGGGGACTCTCATTTGATGACAAGGCTGAACATGCACTTGTGCAGTTGGCGGTTACGTGAGTGTGTGTTTGTGTGTGGCAGACACACACGGGACTCCCACTCTTCAGGATTCTTCCTTTTAATTCCTTAATTGGATTAATGTCGCTCTGAGCCTGGAATCAGGCGATTAGTATGCACATGACCCGATTTCCTTAAGCGCTCACACAAGAGTCACTCTCTCTCGTTCAGCCACGTTTCGCGCCACGGACGTAAATAAACACACATTCCCGTTGGGGATCTGCCTGACAAGACAGCATCATCCTTTATAGCTCACTGTATTCCCGCCGTAATGACTCTGCCGCTGGTTTTTCACAGCGACTGGCCTTCCCCAGGTTCAGCGAGCCGCCCCGCACACGCCGTTTGGACGTTTTTTTTGGCTGTTGCCCTTCTTCTTTAGACCTCCCGCTATCCTTTCCTTTCCTCCAATCCCTCTGTTCATGTATCAACAGCGTTTCATTTCTGGAGTTTGGTTATTAGAGGTGGTGGAAGGAGGGGGAAGTAAGTAGGATGGGCGCAGGCAATAATTTCAGCCTTTGCAGCTGACGCTCGGCCCACGGCGTGCTCGAGACGGAGGAAAAAAGAGAGAAAAAAGTCAATAAAGCAAAGCAAACAAGAGGAAACGTTTTATTAAAGGGAAGTTGGCGGAGGGTGCAGAGGAGAGGAGGAGCGAGGGCTTTATATGCTGTTCAGTACAGTGGGGGTAGTGCAAACCAGACTTCTGACTTATGGTGTAAAGTCTGGTCCACTTCACTGCATATATTCCGGCCAAAATTGAACGCTGAATTCAGTTTGCTTTTGTCTGCATATGGCATTTAAAAGGCGATCTGGTGATTTGTTCTTCTTCTCAAGCTCTTATAGTATTAACTCGGTGCCTTGTAAACACTGTTTTGTTTCCCTCAGAATGAACATTTGTATTGCTGTTGCTGTGAGTTTCATTAGTGTTTCGTAGTTTTGTGTTTAGCAGGCGGTCAGTGACAGTGGTCAGGTCTAAGTGGATCTGGTTTCCCATTCTTTCTGCTTTCATTAATTTTCTTTAAATGAATTATAGATCTACTATTTAGTTTTTCAGTTTTTTTTTACATTTTTGACTGAAAAAGACCCTTTTAAAGTGGTAGATTGTGCCAGATTTGAGGCTAACACACCCATAAAGCACTGGCGAGTAGTGACTGCAGTGCTCTCGGAGAACACAGGCCTTTCATTTCGGTAGTAAAGCCCGTGGGAAGGTGGTGGGGACATTTGGGAGGAGAAGACAGTCGTAATGTGCTTGGAATTCTGTAGCTTCGATTATACCGTTTCATAAAGCGGGAAACTGTTCCTAGACCAGCGCAAAAAGCCTGCTTGCTTTCATCCTAAGGCGAGTGAGTGGGTGAGAGGAGACAAAGTGTCTTGACGGCTGTGATCCCAGCATCCACCCCGGCACCAGCGGCCTAACGTCTTTCCAGACCTGTAATTCGTCTGGTCTTTTCCTGCTTTCTTGACTCCCCCCCCCCACCCCCTGCTTGCTGTCGTTTGTGCCTGGGGCTTGAGCTGTGGCCTGGTGCTCTGTTTATCTTGTGAGAGCAGTCATTTAGTAATTTCACACCCATAAACGTCTTCCTTAACCTCATCCCTCTCACCCACGTTAATTAACTTTTATCAGTTTAGGAAATGAAACCACACTCGCCTTCACCTAGCTGTTTAATTGGTGGTGTTGGTTGTTTTAGAGGACACGAGGGCAGAGTCTTTGTCAGGGGAGACACGCAGGAAACCGCAGCGGTATGCGCTGAAACTAACATCTTGTGAGCTGCTTTTTTTCATCGCCGCAGAATTCGCTGTTGTTAATCTTGTAAATGTTACGCAGACACCATTTTATTAAAGTCCGTGTTTAATAGGCTGATTTGATGATTCTATATGCTGCTTCGTCTCCGGTGAGCTGCCTTATCTTTAAATTACATTATGTAAAGTTTATTAAAGCCGTGCCTCTGTTGCATATAGGTTAATCAAGCTTATTGGAGCATTGCAAATTCGCTTTGTTTTTTTGGCTGCTGAGGAAAACAAAAGATGTGTGTGGAAATATAATGAATGTCCGTTTGGTTTGTATGTAGTGTGCATGTGTAATGGATTTGATTTAACCCTTGTTGGCTTGAATGTATAAAGTCTTGCACATTTTCCTTCAGGGATGAATAAAGTTGTATCTCTTTGATGCGCTTCGATCCAGGGTTTGCCCATTATCATCACCCTGTTTTTCACTCTCTCTTTTGTGTGCATCTGTGTTTTGGGTGATGTAGGTCAGTGGTTCTCAACATGGTTTTGCTTCAGGACGTAGAAGTCCATTTTAAAAGTCGGTTGTTTTCTATTCTAACTGTGGATTTGCAGCATTTAGCATTATTTTGTCAGTTGGAAACTCACCTTTGGGTGTCATGTGGTAATCATTATTTGGATGAGAGTGTTTTACAGCCTGTTTCTTGTTCTCCTTTGTAGGTCTTTGCGATGTGTGCTTCGAGTGTGTGTGTGTGTGTGTGAGGCTACAGCACACAGATCACAGGGACTTCATTAAGGAACAGTGCATTAGAATCCAAAACTCTCTCTCTCTTTCTTTTTAGCGTCTCATATCCCCACTCTCTCTCTCTCTCATTAACTTTTATTCTTGATAATTCGTTTAGTCTCGCAATCCGACTCTATTTCTGTCTAATTTAGTTAGAATGATTATTTTAGGCTGAATGTTAGAATCTGGTACATTTATCAAATCGTCATGTATTGTCTCTTCATAATGGCTGCACTGTAATTGTGAAGGTGTGCTTTATAATTTTCAATAATTTTATTAAGAAATACTGTCATTTTGAGAATTGGTCTGATTTTGTACCCTTTTAAAATTTTGTCCTGCAGGCAGTGGACTGATAGGGAACTCTTCTGCCTCCTTCATGGGAACATTTCTGGCCAGCAGTCTGGGCTCTCCTCCCTCCCACCCCAGCGGACCCCCATCTTCCCCCTCTTCTCCGCCCTATCGCTCTGGACCGCACTCCACAGCTGCATCACAGATCTGGTTCCCACACTCACATGAAGGTGATCTATCCGTCTGTCTATCTGTTCTACCTGCCATTCAGTTTATCATTTTATGCAATTCTATCTATAGTTCTAAGCATCATTCTATCTATCCTTTTATCTAATATGTTTATCTGTTATGTCTATCATTCTGTCTAACTATCAATCTATCATTATATCCGTCTTTCTGTTTCTGTAGTTATGTGTTGTTTCTAAATATCTATCTAGCTATCGATCTATCGATCTATCTGTCTGTCTGTGTATTGATCTATCATTCTCTTTCTGTCCATCATTCTATCTGAAAAATCTATTGTTCCATCCATCCATCCATCCATCCATCCATCCATCTATTCTGTATGTCTGTCCGTCTGTCTCTATCGATCTGTCTGAGGTATCTGTACTTCCTTATACAGACAAAAGCACAATTTACAGTATGTCTGGGAGTCAGTGTGCTGTGCTATATTAGTATACAGTCTTGATATTGAACGTGTTTTGCCCTCGCAAGCACTCAGTATGCTTATTTTTTAATTACGTCTATAATATGCAATATGTTCTTTTGAATGTATATAGCTCTTTATATAAATGTTTATGCCTGAAGTGTGTGCGGGAGCATAGCATGTATTTGTGTTAACATGCACACATGGCTGTACTTTTTAAATAGTATGCACAGCTGAGCACTTGCTATTGGTATTTTCACAGATCCATGTACAACCGTGTACAAGTGTATGTGTGTGTGTATCGGTGCGGGTTAACTGCTCTGTATCTGCGGAGCTCTTGGCAGCTGGCAGAATGGAACAGTAATTGTGGTTGGCAGCGAACACAGTGGTGTTACTGCTGGCACCCAGCGCTACTGTAACTGAATGACTGAACAAATCTGCGCGTGCGAGACGGAACGAGAGAGTTAGAGGGAGAGAAAAAAAAAAATCCAGCACCATAGCCAACCTAGCGCATATTCTGCAGCACACGGAGCTTTATATAAACCATCAATAACCTTACACCCATACCAATAATCATAACTGTAATGATGATGCTTCTGATTACCACCATAAAAATAATAATAATAAAACTAATAACAATAATATTAATAACAGAATGTGTCTATAATGATGCAAACGGCCCCATCGTGATAAGAGCTCATTATCTGAATCAGTCTTTAATTGTGCTTAGCCCCTCGAAGCAGCTGATTGGATGGCTCCGTTTCCCCCCCACCCGTGTCCCTGCGCTCCCTCCTTCATTTGCATAAAAAGCATGTCATCAAAACGAGCCATGCAATTACCCCAGCCCCGTTCCCCTGGAGACGGTCCAGCTACCGATGATGTGACGCCCCACCTGACCCATTAGACCAGGGGGGTGAAAGGGGGAGGACAGGAGAGAAAAGCGTTAGTTGATTGGATGCAGCGGGTTCTCCTGTGTGGTCCGGGAAATTGTTAATTAATATTCATTAACTTTATGAGGATGGTGCTGTAATGTCTGTCGGCAATTTAGTAAATTACCTTAAAAGCAAGAAATAAAAAAATAAAGGCGAGGAAATGCATTCTGAGCATCATTGTGATGGTTTTTTTATGGGGAAGTTGGGTGAGGTTGTCTGGTCACCTCACTGCCAAGAGAGGCTGAACATTAGAGGCTCCTTATTTTTAGGGTCTCGTGACCCTTATGGTTAAACCCAACAGCAACGGTCTACTTCCTGCTCAGACAACCGACACTCACACAGGGGGTGTGCATCTGTGTGGGTACGTGAATGCGGTTTTAACTGAGAGATGCTGAGGGTTAGAAGCATCACCACAGGGAGGTGCTGGCTTCCGGACTCTGCTAAGCATGTATGTGTGTGTCCCTTTTGGCCCCTCGGCTCCTCTTTTGGCTATAAACAGTTTGTGGTCAGGCACCGCTTTTCAGTGCCTCCTTTATCTCCCCCGGTCAGGTGTGTGTGTGTGTGTTAATGCGTATCTGAGAAAATTTGTGTTTGTAGTCATATCATAAAAATAAGCCAACGATGAGACATGCTGGCTCAACCTAACTGATGACCAGATAACTAAACGCCCAACCGCCCCGTGGCAGACAGATCAGCCAAGGGTGTGTGTTTTCCAAACAGAAAACACAAGCTATGGCGTGGACTCAAACCGTTATACTCAAAATATTCAAAACATGCTTTTTTTTTCTCCAGTTCGAGTCATTTACAATGCATTTTCTATTAAAAGTGAATATAATAACTCCAGAAGGGACATATAAACATCAGAAAAAATGGTTGATGCCAATAACAAAATATTTCAAATATTTAAATTTCACAGCCAGAGTGCAGTGACTGAATCGAATCAGTCAGTTGAAAACAGAATCCAGTTTCCACGTCAAAATAGAATTTTTCTAACAAACAATCTAAACAACACAATTCAAAGATCTGACACAATTTAACGATCCATTTGTGTCTGTCATGGGCTCTCGAGATTTTCAGTAAAAATTTGTTAATTTTTGGATTTGTTTACACTCAAAGCTATCGTACGATTTGAACGTACATAGAATACGGCCCAGGAATAATATGAATCACTTCTATGATACTTTCAATGTGCTTTTTGTAACTTGACAACCACATTTACATTCATTATACTGATAATAGTGGCTAGGATATTGTTAAAACAATCTTCATTTAGGTTCCACAGAAGAAAGAAACTATTTAGGTTTCATAAATCATAAAAGTGAGTTATCCCTTTAATTCTAATCATGTTTGTCAGAGTTGTGCTATTTTTAACCTTTTCCATAAATGCTTTCCTGTAAAACTAAAGTGAGGCTGTGTGAATACACACATCACTATCAAGTTAAAAGCAACCTGGACACCTGTTTTCCCATCTGTGCGAGCCCTCTGAGAAACATCAGACTGTGATTGTGTCTGACCAGAGGATCCCTGTGTTTATTCTATCCCTCATTCTTTCACGCACAAACTCGCACACAATTGTGCCCTCTAAATCCTCTAAACAAGTGTTGTGAGAGGCATTAACCGCACAGCTGAGTGCCTCGCTGGGTGTTAATGTAAAACGCCTGGAGCAGGTAGAAGTGAAGCTTCGAAACAGCAAAATCTCTAAGATTTTATATTTTGAGTGCGTGTAAGGGTGCTAGGCAGGTCTGCGCAGTACGTTTGTGCGAGAGAGAAAAGGAGAGCGAGGGAGTTGGCTCAAAGCAGCAGAGAGGGGATCACCTTTGAAGTCCCAGCTGGTGGAGGAAGCCAGGCTCGGCTTGGCACGTTGCATGCAGTGACTGTGAATACGTGTGTGTGTGTGTGTGGAGTGTGTTTAGCCTGGGAAAAGACATGGAGACAGTTTGTGTATTTCATAACAAATGAGAGTGTAAGAGGAAAATAATTGGTTACAGTAGCTCATGTACACCCGCTCAAATATATGTTCTCCCACACACACACACACACTGTCCAAATGATTGTTTTTAAGGACTGAATCCAGGAAGCCCCGATCGGCATGCTGCCAGCTGGCCAAACTCCAGAGTCGGGCGCCTAGCCAACACACAGATCTGCCACCCGAGACTCTCTCTCTCTCTTTTTCATACACATACTCTCTTTCTCTCTGTCTCATTGTCCATCTTTCTTTTATCTCTCACTCATTCAATACCTGAGATCTTTCTCCTTGATGTGCTGGACCACTCTTCCTCTACGTTAATGTTTTTTTTTTTTTTCAGTTCTTTTCTTTTTCTCCCACTTTATCCACTCCTCTTCCCTTTTAAAACTTTTTCCATCATTTGTTGCTTTGAGGTTGTAACATCTTCTCTTACTATTGATTATCAATAGCCCATCATCTCTTGTTTTCTTTTTTCCACGTCCTTTAATTCTTTTAACTTTCCTTTTATACATTATATATATATATATATATATATATTTATATATACAGTATATGGGTAGTTGACAAATGAAATTTTAACTGTCATATGGTGTGACATTTAAAAAAAAAAAGTAAGACAAATAAAAAGGAAAATGTATCTTCATTCTTAGTTACGAATAGAGAGGTTTATTTTCAATGTTAGTGTTTTTTTAGTTGGGTTTTTGTCACACCATAGGACACTCTGACACACACACGCACACACACACACACATACACACCTTTCTGTAATTTTAAATGTAAATTGGGTGAACTGTTTTTAACAATATATCAACATTTGTAATATTTCTAAAGGAAAATTTAGCCATCCCAGGAATAAAATGCATTTTAGAATATATGAAAATAGAGAACATAATATTCTGAAATAGAAAACAGTGAGCACCACATTTTTTACATGCCTTAAGTTAAAAATAAGTTCAGCTGAATGTTATCTTAGTCCATTGTTCTCCATCTAGATTGTTTTATTATGTGAATGCTCCTTTATTCTAATGAACTACGTTTACTATATGAACTATATGAACTTACTAAAAGGAATTGTTTGTATTAATTATAATCATTATTATTTTGTAACAATAAACAACCACTAATTTAACCTTTATATTTTTTATTGTATTTCTGTTCTTGCCATTTTATTCAAGCAATAAGGCACCTGAGGCTGTACGTTACAGTGGTTTTACCACAGATTTGAAAGAAAAGCAGCCTTGTGTGGCTTATTGCATCTTTTTTTTCTCTGCAACCACAGTGGCCGCATTCTGCAGCCGTTGATTCAGCACATCTCGCAATTAACAGAGCTGACAAGATCCCCTCCTCTCCTCCTCCTCTTCCCCTCTCTGTTCTGCTCTCTCCTCCCTCCGTCTGCCTGCTTCGTTCTTCTGCTTCGCTGCAATTAGAGGGTTAGATGGGCACATTTGAGTCAGCCCTGTTTCCTTTTTAATCGTACTTCTTTCTTTCTCTTAAAATCAGTTTTATTGACAAAATATGTATTGCAGAAATAAAATGTTTGTGGTGTAGTGTGAGCATATGAAAGTAAATAAATGACATAGCAAATAAAAAAGACTTTTGTTAAACAATTATTAGGTTAAGTAAGGAATCTATAAAAATGGAGCAAGCTGTGGTAATAACTGCAACAGAGAAATGCATCCTTCTCACAGTGCCTCATTCCTTTTTTTTGTCAGTAATCTTTGTTCACATATGATTAGAGAGATGTGTGTGTCTCCATTGTCCTCTTCCAGCAGGTCGCACGACTTTGGGTTTGGGTTTTGTGCTTTACATGGATGTTTTTTGCACATGACAGGCTGTAATCTGATGCGCTCTATTGTGCCTTACATGTAAAGTATATGACTGTGTCATGGGTGCCGGTAAAGCTGTTATTGAGTTACACTTTGAGGGAATATTAATGATTGGAACAGATTGACTAGCTATTACAAATTCTTATTTAATTTTATTAATAGTACTTTTCTTCAGTGAGTTTAGTTTTATATTTATTTATATTAAACAGTCATGGCAATAAAGTATTTTAAAACTAAAATGAGAAATTAGAGAGAAAGGGGAGGTAGGTGAGGTATGGGGTGGCAGCGAATCATTGTTAATAATTTATAATAGATTAAAGAGAAAATGACCTCCTTAAAACAAACATTGGCGTTCAGCTCACCAGCGTTAATGTCTATATGTATATGATTGAATGGGTAGATCTGTGTGGCTCCATTCCTCCTCTTTCCTTCTCTATACTCACACACACACACATACACACAACCACAGATTCTCTTTGACTTTGTTTGGGAAACTGTCCAACACTCCCCACCTGTACTTTTAACTGCTTCTCAGTCTTACAGAACAAAAACAGTGTCTTGGCTTCTGAGCCGAATCTCAGTTTGATCTGGCACACTGAGCTACTGTGGCTCCATCATTCTTCATTTAGATGAATACAGTTTTCATTCAGACTGGGGAGCTGTAGTTTACAATAAGTGTGTTTGATTAGTTATGTGTGTGTGTCTCATTCCTCTAGCCTGTAATGGTGTGTGCTGGACTGCATTTATTGCTCATCATTAGAGTGTGATTGCTTTCAGACTGCCGTGCCGCTCTGCTCTAATTGTTGCCATTTAAATTAATTGTTGAAGGGAGGGATTGTGGTGATTGTTGCCTCTTCTTTTTTCTCTCCTCTGGTCTGACCTCAACTGTGGAGGTATTGTCTTGTCTGGTCTGTTCAGTTCTCATCTCCTTTTTGTGTCTTTTTTAAGACTATGGGAAAGTTAGGGGTCAGTAAGGAAATGAATAATTTTACTTAGCACCGATGTATTAAATTCATCAAGAATGGCATTGAAGATTTTTAAATTGTACAATGCTGGTCTATTATATACTATTCTATTTCATTTATACTGAAAAAAAACAAAGCAGTTTTCAAAAAAATATTAGGTTGCTGTTTTCAAAATTGATAATAGTTAAAAAAAGCACAATTAAAGTTATTTCTGTAGGGTCATGTGACACTGAAGAGTGGACAAATAAAAAAAATTCAGCTTAATAACATTTTCTAATATACTGAAATAAAATAAAAAAACCTGCATTTTATATTGTGCTTAGATTTCAAAATATTATGGTTTTACTGTATTGTTATCAATTAAATGCAGCTTTGTTGATCTTAAAAGATTTCGTTCAAAAATATCAAAAGAAATCATATCGACCTCAAATGTTTGAATGCACTCAACACACACACACACATTTACAAGTGACTTCGCTAACCGTCTCTCGTCTTAGTGCATGTTCACAGTTAATGTGTGCATCTCTTTGTATCAGCACATGCTGCAGGAGCTTGTGTGTGTATGCGCACCGCGTATGTGTGGTCGATAAAATTGAAATTCTGTGGCTGTAGGAAACAGGTGCAGCCAGAAGGCCTGATATTACACATCTGGACTCCCTTGTGATGTCACTGTCAGCAGGACGCTCCACTGGTGTCAGTTAGTAAGAGAGCCAGAAGGGGGGGATTCTTCTCCTTTGTCTCTCAATCGCTCTCTCTCTTTCAGACACACTCACACATGTACCTACAGACACTTACGGTCTGTCTCTCTCATAATCTGCCTCTTGAAATGATATGCTTCTTCTCTATCACCCTCGCACTCCCTCGTTCACATCTCTCGTTCTCACTTTTACCCTCTTGCTCGTTATTGATATATGTGTTACACAAAGGTTTAATTCATGCCCTGAATGCCTGTTACTGTAATGAAGTTCTTAATAAAGGTTCAGGAGGTGTGCTTTCATCATTTTCACCAACCACAAAATGGTCAGTGGAGATATACAGCATAGCCAAGCTGTTTAATTTTAATGATGAAATTTTCATCCATATTTACAATAATTTTCCTATTTTTGGCTGATAAACCATAACCACTTAATTTTTGTAGAAATACATGCCAAAGAATATTTGAAAATCTAGCCTTTGAAATGGTGCAGTGATAATGGATATTGAACAAAATTGAAATGCATTTAGAAAATTGTGTTATTAAATTCTTTGTTTGTAAAGATTAAATTTGAGTGTTAGATGACAGCAATGGAAATCTAAAAGGAAATATCCAAATTAAATCCATATCAGATGATGATTGATTTGGTACCTATATATCGTGCATTAATTATTCCATCTGTCTTCTTCCAAAGTTCTTTATTGTGTCAGGACAGACAGGGTCATGACAGTGTGTGTGTGTGTGTGTGTGCTTTGTAGGCTAAGGGACAATGGCTCTGTGGAATGCTAAGGATGAGCATTATGGACTGCTGTTTACTTTGGCCCCAGACCGTTAAACTTTTAACTGCATCCAATTAAACTGTGTGCAAGGACAGGGTGTCTCAAACAAATATGTGAACAAACACAGGAACACACACTCAAAAAGACACCGTTATACTCTACCCTTACACAGACTTCCATTTCACTGACAGACAGACACACACACAAACACACCGGCATACATACACACACCACAGATGGCTATAATAGCTTTGTGTTGTGGGCGGCTTAAGCGCATGACCCTTGTGTGCCTGGCCATTGACCTCTGCTGCTCTGTGGTTGGGTTTTAGCCATGTGCCTAGTTTACACATAAATACACCCCAGTGTAGCCTTCACTATCTCAGGACACAGTGCAGTGTCCTTGAAGATACAGAGTCAAACTGAGCGGCTATTTACCTCCTTTTGAACTAGTGGGATGTGTATGAATTGCTGTTAAAAGCTCATCTTGAATTACCGTGTATGTCTCTGTCTTTTATACATACATATACACATCTGCTTGGGAAATAATTTATCTCTAGTATCTTTAGGTATACAATAGTGTTAGTGAACAAGTTAAATGTATTTTAAAGGCTGTAATTGTAAACAGAAGTTCTAAAAGCTCTTGTTTAGTTGAACTACTCATAAATGTCAAGTAAAGAACTGAACTTGTTTGTGCAGAGGTTTCTGGGAAAGGTTGTACCGTGCTGTAGGGCTTCATGAACCTACGTCCAGCCACAGCAAAAGGCCAAAACTGTCACTCTCTTTTGTTACATTTGTTTATCCTGACAATGTTCTCTCGCCTTTTTCCTTTCTCTCTCTCAGCCCCAGGGTATCCCCGGTTTTCAGGGAGTCTAGCCCCCACCTTCCTGCCCATGAGCCCCCTGGATCACCATGGCAACAGCAGCGTACTCTATAGACAGCACCGCTTCTATGACTCTCAAAAAGGTGAGCGAGGTTCCATTTCTTCTGTCAATCAACAGTAAACAGACTATTAAAAAGTATTGGCTAATTTTTTTTCTTTCTTAAGATTTCTATCTACGAAGCCTCCCATCGCAGCCCCACCTACTCTCCACAAATCACAGCCTCCCATCACTATCTAGGACCGCCCCTGCCCACCCGCTGGACTCCTGCAGTCGTGAGAGGGAGCCTGGGATCATAGCTTCCCAAAAGAGCTCCAAAGAGACGGGTGTAGTGGAGCGAAGAGTCGCACCAGGGGGAAAAGAAAAAAGTAAACAAGAGTCCAAGCAGGATCGGCAACATCATGGTCCTTCCACCCTTCACCAACAGCACCAGCACCACCCTCAAGGCCTAGAAGAGGACTTCCGGCACAAAGACGACCCTAAGCACCTTAGTTCCTGCCTGCTTAGCACCAAGAGCCAGAATGGCTCTGATCCAGGAGCCACCACCAGGGGCTCCCTGCCCAGTTGTGTGGGGCCGGGAGCCTCTGGTTTGGGGACTGGCCGGCAGACAAGTGGAGACGGACACTGCTGCAAGGAGGGGATCAGTGGAGAGATGCGAATTAGCGAGCCACCTTCAGACTGTCTTCGCCACAGTGCCATGCTAGGCCATGCCCACCCAGTGCCCTACTCCATACCCCCTCCCCTGGGCCTAGGCTCTGCCGTGGGAGGATCCTGGCTGCACCCGAGTCATCCCCACCATCACCATCCTCATCATCCCCACCCTGATCTCTTCTGCCCACCACCCCCTGCTCCACTAACCATGCCCACTGCTCAGGAAAAGAGCCTTGGCAGGGACTCTGAGGTGATGGGGCCTACCTTTGTGCCCTCTGTGGGGCCACAGGGAGACAAAATAAGTGGACCATTCCAGCTGGGGAATCCTCACTGTCGAGGTGTGGGAGGTGGAATGGTCACTGTTGGGGGCAGTGCAGGGAAAGAAACGAAAACTCCTGAGAGGAGTAGCAGTGGAAATCGAGCAGCTACCCTACTGCCTCCTCCGAGTAGCTGCCAAAGAAAATCTTCCCAGCAGCAACACGCATATGGCAAAACAGACAAGAGCCAAGACTGGCCCCCAGGCCTCCATTCACGCACAAACGAGGTTCAGCACAGTCAGAATCAGCATCCCCACTCAGCTCGTTCTTGTAGATTGGACGGCAGTGAGGAATCTGATGCCTTCCGTCCTTCTCTGCCACAGGGGACAAAGGGTGGGCACCAAGCTAAGAGTAGCATTTATGCCAGCACTCCACCTTTCCGGGACTGTTCTCACTCAGGTCCGTCGAACAGGGTGTCGTCTGAAGGTAAAGGTGCAGATGTAGACTGCACTCTTCAGAGGAACAGTCAGAGAGTGGCACGGATACGTCATCAGCAGCACAGCAACAGGGCTAGCACTGGTGGACAGGGTCCAGAGTTGGAGCCTGGCAACGGCACACAAGACAAGAGGAAGATGGACATGGAATCGACATCACAGGGATATAGTGGGCATCAGACGGGCACTCATCCCTCCTGGGAGGTGCGAGGACATCCGTCTCGATCGGATGAAGAACTGCACAAGGCTTACAACTCTCTGGGTGCTGTTGCCCAGACGTCACATGGGGACCAAGGGCCTCTTCCCCCTCTAACTGCCCCACAGGAGGCCACGCTGGGCCCCCAGGGACCGGAAAGCAATGCCATGAGGAGTCTGATGAAGTACAGCAGCCAGCAACCACTGCTGTTCTCTCAGAAGAGCCCGTTTGGTGGCCTGGGCTGCCTCAAGCAGGGGTCAGTTACTGGGGAGAAGAGCGAGAAGAATGAGAGAAACGACAAAAGTGGAAGCGGTTCGAGCTGTGCTTTGCAGGAGGCAAAGCAGACCCTGCCCCCCAGAAGAGCCTCGTCATCTGGGGAGAATGAGCGCTCGGAGCGGGTAGGCAAGGACTCAGGGGAAGCTCAGGGGGAGGGAGAGGTGCGACAGCCCCCTGTAGGGATAGCGGTGGCCGTTGCCAGGCAGAGAGAGCCCCCGTGCCGCCTGCCAGACGGGCATCCCACCCACAGCCACCATAGCAGAGTGATGCCCAGCATGAAGGGTAAGCGGCTCTCAGTGGGAGGTCTGCTGTTTGTGTGTGTGTGTGTGTGT
>JAUYWG010000046.1:14183012-14233087 GCA_034779775.1 Enteromius afrohamiltoni | reverse complement strand
ATAGCAGAGTGATGCCCAGCATGAAGGGTAAGCGGCTCTCAGTGGGAGGTCTGCTGTTTGTGTGTGTGTGTGTGTGTACAAGTGGGTGTTATAACAAGCTATATGTATATATATCAGTTTACTGGATATACTTGATGAACTTTTGGAAACTTCATAGAAAAACAAGCTTGTGATTAAGAGAGTGGTCAGAAACAAGACATTTTAGTTCTTAATCCAAAGGCATAACCTTGCCAGACTGGGTATTTTAGGTGTTACTGTGACTGCCAAATTGTGCTTATACTCTTATAGCCACCTGTTTATAGCACTGAGTTGTTACCTTACCTGGGTCTAATATATGAAAATGCTACTTTTTCAGTATACAGAGATAAGAATGACAGCAAGGCATGTAAGAATCTAATAAATGTATCTTACTGTATTTCACTATCCTAAATGTGTGATTTAGCATTATAGAGAAGAATATGTGCCACTGAAATTAGCAAATAAATGAGTTTGATCATCGGTGGGTTTCTAGATTGTTGTGCTAAACTGTTTTGTGTTAGGTGTTGGACGCCCGATGTACTCGCTGGAGCGAGAGATGGATGAAGACGCAAAAAGAATCTGCGAGGAACAGCTTGGACTGCCTCCATACGAGCGAGAACTCCTCCTCAGGTAAGACTTATTAGTCAAATTGATGCTTCCAGTTGAATTTCTGTGAATCAGTCGTATATAAACAATGACCAACTTGAAAACTTAACATGCTGCACTATAGTTGTAATTCCTTGGAGAGTTACATTGTACCATTTTGATGGCTTCCCCTCAGGGAAAACAAAGACAGAGTTGACTTTGCCAGGATCCACCCCTCCAGTAGTTGCCATGGAGATTTGACCTCACACCTTATTGTGCCAGGCGGTAGCCAATTAGGCACTGAGCCATCTGCTCACGCCCACCCCGCCCATCATCACTGGATGCCTCGGACAGGAAGTCCCTCCCTCTGGATGGGACACTCTTATGGTAAGCAAATGCCATCTGTTTTTGCCATTTTGATGATATTAGATTACAATATACTTCTTGTACAATAGAAGTCTTATAGGTCTTGTTAAATTTCTGCATGTGTTGGTTAATTAGTTTTACCCTTAGTATTGAAACAAAGATGAAATCTTTCATCATTAAGTGGCTTTCCATGTCTTTGTTCAGGTCTCAGTCATGCAGCATTGCACCAGAACTTGACCCCCGCCTTCTCTGCAGCCATGCCCAGCCCCTTGCAACCAGTCTTGCCCCTGCCTCAGGATCCCTCCGCTGCCCTGGTGGTATTGCCTACCGAGCCAGCAGCCCATCCTGCCACCCATCACCTTGGTACATTGGCCAAAATTACTGCTATTTTATTTGGTTGTTGTAGCAACATTGTTAATAGTTTAGGGTATGGATGAGTATGGAGGTTATTCAGACCCCTATAAAACGATCAATCAATAACTTGAAACAAATAGAGGTTTAAAGTTTAAGTGAACTTTCAGGTGTACTTTTACAGCCAGACAGTTACAGCAATTTAATCCATGGTCATTCTGTCCACTTTTTCTGTTCTGGAATTCAACACTGAATTCCTTTCCCCTTGGGTGTAATGTCCCTTCCCCCTCTGTACGGTTCCATCTCATCCCCTTCTGCCCCTGTATCATTCTGTAATCATTATTGTGAAACGCTTCACTAAGCCAAGCAGGCATTTACAGCACATTGTAGTATGGACTTAATGGGAACAGTTTCACAAGCGGCCCTAATGCACACTCTGAATGCGCAAAGTGGAATTATTCGAACTGTTTAAACAAATTATCATTTCAAGTAGATAGCTTGCGTATTTGACTTTGAGTGTGTGTGTGTGGGGGGATGGGGTGGGGTGGTAGTATGCATAGATAAGCGTGTGCGAGCGAGAGAAATGGAGATCTAAAGTCACTGTGTGGGTGTACGTTTCAGGTCTGTTGGTTTAGATTAAATTTGTATGAATGAGTTAGTGCTCACACAGAAGGCAGAATTGGCCCAGGTGGACTTTTAGGAGTTTGTCTTCTTTGCGTCAACCTGGTGAGGGTGAGGGACACAGGGAGCAATTTAGAGATCAAACTGGACAACACAAAAGGATGGACAACATATTGTGACAATATATCTGTTGATTTACTTATTGGTCTGTATCATATTTGATTCTGCATGCTCGTTTATTTCATTTTTTTACATTTTACATTACCTTTGCAGTAATCTAATGTTCATTATTTAAGCACTACTAATTTAATTACACTGTTAAATGTAATTTTCAACAAATCTTAGAATGAATATGTCTTTTTCATATTGTACACTATAGTGCATAAATACCTATATTCGCTTGTTACAGTTAAAAAAAAAATACAATTTTGTTTATAGGTTAACTGACATAAGATGAAAATTATTATTTGCTTTTCAGTTTGAAACAGAATTTTGTGGCATACATACTGGAATAGAGCCAGATTTGGGTATTGGTTTGATAGTTAACATTATTTAATAATCTGAGTTGCCTATAACATAACAAATATAAAAAGTAATGTAAAACTTTTTTTAGTGGTTAGTAGTTACAGTAGTTGAGGTTTTCAGAAAGATTATTTACTGTATTTCATTATGCTCTTTAAAACCCCAAAAATATTCACAATCAGCTCATACCAGCAGGTCGTGTCATTCTCTGATGCACCATGCCATCTGAGCGAGTTTAGATGTGGTATTCTTAGCATCTCTTTAATGGTTTTAAACTGTATTGCACTGTGCCTTGTCATGGCATGCTGTGCTCGGTTGTGCCATCGTGTCCGCACAGTTCTGGCATTGTGCTTTGATTTGTTGTGAATCTCTGAATGTCTTTCCACCCTATTATACTGTGCCTTGCTGTGCGGCGCATCATCGCATGGCTTTTTGCAGTATTGTGCTGTGCTCTGCTGTCCTGTGCTGTGTGCCTCGGTTCGGCATTCCTCCTCCCCACACTGGCTGTGAAATTTAATTAGCTCTCTGCTCCTTAGCGTCACACTCCCCTTTCCGCAACAAAGAAGGGAAGTGCATCCATTGGATCCCTCCCTAGGGAAACATAACCCTGTCCCAGTAATCTTTCCCAAACAAAGGTCCTTGCCATACATCAGGGAAGGAGGGGTGGAGAATATGCAGCATGCAAAACCGAACGGCTGAAAGAAAAACATATTGTGTTGAAATTTCTGTGGGCTGAGGCTCAAGGCTGAGACTAAGTGCTTTGCACAGCTGCGCTTCATCCCTCTACACTCTCTCTCCCCCTTCCTCCATCCTTCCTATCTGATCAGCTCATTTCAGAAATGACCGACTCCTTTCAAATATCCTGCTCGTTTTGCGATTGAACGGCACAGAAGTGCATTTTTGAGATGCTTGGTCACACATAGGCAGACATTTCAGTTTGTGTAATTAAAGGGATAGTTTACATAAAAAGGAAAGTTCTACAATCATTTTACTCATGTTCACGTCATTCCAAAAACAGACATTTTCAAGAACTGCTTGTGTCCATATAATGAAAGTCTGCGTTTTTTTACAGTGTAATTTTTTTATCGTTTTCCACAAAAGAAAGTCATATTGGTTTGGAACAATATGAGCGTGAGTAAATGGCAGATTTTTTATTTTTGGCTGAACTATCCCTTTAACTTCTTGCTTAGTGTGTCCAATGAAATTCAAAACAGATTTGATGCCACTAACATGCCAAATCCATGTATTTATTTCATCCTCAATACAAAAAAACCCCACTCATTGTACATTTTAAACAACTTTACTTCCAGTTAAGTTATTTCGCATCACCAAATCAAATAAGAAACTGCTATTTTAAGTTAGAGCTTGCCATTTTTGCATGCAATATGCATCAGATGGCCAGTGAGAGCTGCCTTGTGAGGCTGAAACAACAGGGTGACCTTAACGCTTCCATGTCTGTCTCCCCTCCTTGAGTTTGTCTCTGGGTATAACATCTGTGCTCCTTTTTAAGGCCAAAACCCATCACCTAACCCTTATTAAAGGCATAATAACTCAAGCCCAGCTCTTGTGAATGAGTGAGCCATTTGGGAGAAGACCCTTCTTGCCCGCTCTCAGCAGGCTGTCAGGAAGGTCTTGTCAGAGGAGCCACATTCATATGACAGTTTGAGACAGCAACGCTGAATCGTCTTGACTGGCACTGCAGCATGCGTGAGCCAGAGATCAGGCAAGTGTGGCTGGTGAGCTCACTGGTGACCGTCGTTTTGCGTTAATCCACTGAGGTATGACCAGGCTAACGGTGAGTGCGAGAGACAGACAATGTAAAAAGAAGACAGTTTGCATTCCCTCTCTGCCCACGGGTTGAGTGCGCTACATGATGAGGAAAGAGATGTGGAAATGTGAGGGAGTTTTTTTGCCCTGGGGACGAAGGATGACTTTTGGAAAGAAAAAAGCGGGTGGAAGAAAAGAGGGACGGAAAAGGAGTGGAATCTCATAGCCGTAAATCAATAGGCCTTCAGAGCGATAAGTGAGACTTGCCTTGAGGCAAAAAAAAAAAACCTTTGTTCATTCTTTTCTCATTCCTTTCTCTTTCTCTCTCCCGCTCTCTGTAGATGTAATGGAGCAGCAGGGACTGTGGCCCCCTGTTTACGGAGCCCGAGGGCCCGCCTCACACATGCAGCATCCCGCTGTCTATTCCCGCTCCCAGTTTCTACGGCAACAGGAACTCTACGCGCTGCAGCAACATCAGCACCAGCAGCACCGCGCGGCACAGGCGATGGAGCTGGCTCACAGACACAGTCACTTGCAGGTATTACCGCACGTACATTTAGCCACGTTTCCTCATACCCCTCAAGATGATTTCCCAACAGCTATTTCTCTAGAGAAACTTGCCGTCTTTCAGCAGGCCTACCCAGGGCGCCCGCGGTTGTGAAAGGCCTGTTATTCCTGATCTCAGAAATTCATAGCAGTTATAGCCAAAGAGCGGCCAGCTTTCATTTTCAAAGCAGATTTTAATGTTGGAAGTTTTGAAAGAATGGGATTCTTCTCAGGAGCAGGGCAGGATTCAGGCTTTTATCTCACTGCTTTTGTACAAAGAAGCAGGGCAGAATGCAAGTGTATGGTGGATCATTAGCACCCATTGTACTGTGTCCCTGGTGCACATCCTTACGCAAGAAACCTGAGATGACTGAATCATAACTAGCTCCACTATAAATGCGTTTCGGCTGTGAGGAAACTGGGAATAATGTTAATATGCATAATGTTTGACTTCCCACTGTTGCTATAGTATGCTGTGTTATACAGTCTCTGAAGCCCGTTTGTATTTTTTGTTTTTTTCCAGAGGAAACCTGAAGATCCCCCCATCGATCTGGTTGAGGGATCGTCTGAGCACCGCACGTCCAAGCACACTAAGCCTTTCTCTGTTGGCCCCTCTGCTAAACCGCCCCCTTCCTCCTCATCCCCAGGGGGTTGCGCTTCTCGTCTTTCCCCCTGCTGTCGCTCGCCCGCCCCACGGTCCCACCTCAAGAGCATGCCCTGCACGCCTTGCCCTGAGCCCAGCCCTGCTGTGGCTGCCCCTCGCTCCCCGGCACTCAGCCCCCACGCCACCCCCCACCACCTGCCAAAACCTGCAGAGTCCCAGGACAAGAGGGGCGAAGGCCAGCCGCCACAGGACTACCCTCAGTCCCTGGAGCCTGGTGAGTGGGAAAATGACAGCATTCACGTCTGTTATTTCAGTAGGACGAATGGTGAATGTATTTAGTGTGCATACAGGAACAAATAGGCATTGCAGAAACCTGTAACTGTAGAAATGTAGTTTCTAACTCACATGGGTATGATTGAAGGAGGACTCAATATACACCTTGTAAGCTGGGCTTATTAATATTAATTGGGTTTTGTTTGCATAAATTATTTACTTAAAAGCAAATAGTAATATGTTAATGTTAGCCATAACATACCATAGCTGCGAATTACACTTTTTGGTTCATTCTGCTTGATCTTAAATTGTCTTTTAAATACATTTTTGCAAGTAAAACTAATTTATGGGCATGTAGGATATGCTTATAGTCATATCAGAATTATCTGGTAAATTTGCCAACATATGCCAATAAATTATGATTGACAAAATCATAGATTTATATCTAATATCAACCAATATATCACTTACTGGCATAAAAATGTCAATAATTATAAGCATCAGTTTCACACAGAATTTCCATATTGATGCAGCCCAGCTTATTCCCCAAAAAGAGGGAGGACATACTTAGAAATTGCTAAAATAATGTTTGCTACGTCTCGTACGTGCTTAGTATTTGAATCAGAAAGCATTCTTACATGAGTAAGACGATAAAAAGGCAGTGGATTTAGTTTATTTGTAATAATAATTGAGTCTGAAAAAAGGGGTGAACAGAATAAAGCAAAGAACAGTGCTGTTCTCTAACATGCTTCCTATCCCAATGCCCTCGCATTTGAGTCTGAAAAAAAAAAACAGCGACTAGAGGAAAGAGGCTGGAACATTTCATTTCATTCTCAAGGTTAGGGTCTTGCCATTGCGTCTGGCTCCACAAACCCCTAGGGGAGAGGGAGTGAAGTGAAGGAGAGACAGAAAAAAAGAAGAGAGGAGATGGCCGAATAGAAAAAAAAGACCCTGACCACAGGGACAGTGAACTGAAGAGAGAGATATTTTGCTGCAGATAAGATACACAGGGCTTTTGAAGAACTTGTTGCCCTTTGATTACCGAAGACAATCAGCCTGTTAATGCGAATGGAAGTGTAAGAGCTGACTTTTCACTTTGTGTCTTTGCACCATTGTGTCCATCTGTGACACATTTGTATGTGCAAGAAAACATAGGCGGCGTAGGGAGCGGCTTGCCATACGGTGTAGGTGCGAGAGAGACAGACAGAAAACAGTAGGGAGGTCAGTGAGACAGCAGACAGGGCCTCTCTTATCCTTTAGAGGTCCTTGAGTGCTGGCTGGCGGAGGGATACGCATTCATCTGGTGGATGGATACCATCAATAATACAACGCTGAGGTGACAGGGCTGGCTGTGCAATCACACCCAGACACCATGCTGTCATCAATATACCCGGCTATGCTGCAGATCTCATATAGACACACACACACTATCGCTCTTTCATGCAAGCAATGTTTCCCATGCAATCGTTTTCGAGACGAGACGGATACACACTCTCTCTTAAAGACTAATTTATACACAAACATTCCTCCGTGCACTCTTTCTCCCTTCGCACACACTGCATCCATAACAACTTGAGCATAATTCAATATTCATGGAAAATTCGCTCATGCCTGCGCCATAGCCTTTATGGCGCCGGCTCCATTATGTGTGTGAGTTATACTAGATAAACGCAGCGAATGGTACACACTGTCGCTAATGCTTCTGTATACAGCATATATATCACCCCTCTCTGCACTTCAGCGGCAGGGGGCCGTGCCCCTTAACTGACAAGGTCATATTGTGATGTGTATTACAAATGAATGGTAATGGCTTGCTGGTTTGCTGTCTGCTGAAGTGTGTTTCAGGAGCAGTTAAATCTTTATGCTTGTAATAGAGTGACTTCAAACAAGGTTGAGGAGCCCAAACCAACATCAGTGTTTATGGAAACACTCAATCAGTTTTATTCCCGTTTTTTTCTTATAGATCTCCCTCCTGGCTACACTTACCCTGCTATCGCAATGGGTTACAAAGGTGGCCCCTCCCCTCAAGAAGTCCAATTGGCCGAGCATGCAGACTTGGAGGCGGAGCAAGCGGAACCATCTGAACCTGCGCCCCACCCCCTTTCTTCCCAAGGGGAGGAGCCTGTGTGCCACACTGGAGTGGGGTCTCCTACTAGAACGTCTCAGGAGGTGGAGGATGCAGAGGAGGAGGGAGGAGTAATAGACACAGATGCACAGGTGGATGAAGGACAGGTGGATTCCACTCTCCCACAAACTTCTCTTTGCCCCGTTACTGACTCTACCATAGCAGACATTGCAACAATGATCCCCAACAGCCAGGCGAGTGGAATAGAGAGTTCAGCACCAGCTGAAGAGAACAAGGAGCAGGTTGAGGAGCTACCCGATTCAGCCATGACTTCCACCCTGGATTCTCAGTCTGTGGAACTTTCCAAGCAGGATCCAGAGAGGACCGCTGAGGATGAGTGCACGTCACCCACTGCCTCACCCTCTCTGCCTTTCTCCCCCTGCCCCGTGCCCTCTGCCCTGGGGAATCAGTACCCTGGGAGCTGCATTTGGAGCCTGGAGCTGCTTATCGCAGCAGCACTGTGTGCCACTCGAGATGCCTGTATGGCGGCCCCTGCGCCTGTGTCTGACAACGCAGTGGCCCCAAATTATGGTATAGAGCTACTGAGTGAACTAGCAGAGCTGGAGCGATCCCAACAGCAGAGGAACAACTCTGAAGAAAACGGAGGTAAGGATGAACATACACATGCTCCCCCCTAATATTTAGATTAATCGAGGTTTGCAGTGGCACATTTTTACTTAGTTTTCATTCTGTGTGCAGAGTTTTGTAAAGGAAAACATTTGGCTAGCAATATTAGGTTAGGTTAATCTTGCCCAAATGGCTTGTGTTGTCATAACACAGTGAGGTAGATATTTGTACTTAAAAATACTTTTTTTATGAAAACCATTTATAGAGATAATGTCAGTGTTTATGCGTTTGAATGTTTTTCATCCAATAATTATATAAAAAGGACACAAAGTGCTTGAGGTGCCAAAAGACAATTTGAGTTGCACAAGATGATTCCATAAAAATTATTTCAGAAATGAACAAAAAAGTGCTTAAATGGTCAGCTGTTGCTACAGTTAACCTCCTCAGGCAAACAATTTCTGCTCATGAGCATCTATTTACTGCCAGAGTCTTTGCATGTTGACACTGTCTATAATACTTAAAACGTAGTGTGTCATTGGAATATTATGTTCTAGCTAATCAAATGAAATTTACATCACAGTGGAGCTGAAGTAGCAACATATCTTTTCGTACATATTACGTTGTACATCCATTTGAAACAGATTGTCCAAAAAGAAAAAAATGTAGGACGGGCACTTAGTTGTGTCCACTGGTTGTTGATCGGATGGATTTAGATCAGAGTTTACAGTGTATTTAAAAAAAGGGGGGCCAGAATAAGACTAAATGAATAGAGAAGTCTAGCTTATGTCACCAGAGAGAAGACTGTTGTTGTTTCCCAGGAAGATTGAGTTATGAATTTTTTTATTAAAAATTTCACATATGCAAAAGTAAACACATGCATGGATGAATCATTCATGATAACAGCAATAACAAGCATTTAGAAAGTAGATATGCTGAATTTAAATCACGCCAACTTTTGTTCCAGAAGTTTGTTCCATCTTTTAAGTAAGCTCCCAGTCTTTTGTTGTGGCTCCCTTTGGCCTTAATTATTTGCAACCCCATCTCATTTGCTTACATTCTTTCCTGTATACACCAACACCACATCAGCTCCCAGAATTTCAGAAGACTGTCCATCTTGTAACATTTCCAGCACTAACAGGTTAACAAAAGGTAGTTAAAAAGGCAGAGAAACAGCCGTTCTGTTCTTTCTTATCACAATAGAAAGCACACCCAATCACACACATGATTTAATTCCTCATCAGTGATTTGCATGAGCGGTCTTGTAGCGCTGTGATACAGGCGGCAGTGGAAGACCACGATGGAGGCTTTCATTTTGTTTTTTTCCTTTCTCACAAAAAGAGGTGCAAAAAATCGGGTTTTCAGCCCAGCCAGATCTCTAGGCTTTGTGTGAAGGAAAGATAACAAAGCCTCCCCTCCATACCACCATCCTGACAATACGTGCAGAAATACACACAAATGGTAACTCTCAGCTGACCGTCCAGCTTTCCACTTTCATAGGAACACACACACTTGCTCACTCGACTGCACACTCTTGCCTTCTTTTCCTGCCTACAGATCAAATGCTCCCCAGCCTTTTGGGGTTCAGCACTTCCTGTGGGAGAGACTAAGATGGAGCAGTGAGGAGGGGGCCGTGTTTTTAAAGGGCTTTAGCCTGTCTTAAAAGGCAGCTCTAATGATAGCTAGTCCCCCCCGGGTCCCCCAGATTGGACTGTGTCCACTCACTCATCCTGAGGGACGGCTCCCCTGCCCCTGCTCCTCAAACCTGTTTGATCACTTTTATAAGCCTCATTTTAGATGGAAAAAAAGCCTTGGCGCTTTCCCACAGCTTTCTGAGTCCCTCAGTGCGAAGTTGATGAAATAGTAAAAACAGCTGATCTTTTTCCTCTCAGGACCACAGCATTTTTGTCGGCTAATTAGGCCCCATTGTTGTGAGCGCTGTTTTAAAGGCTTGTTGCTTTTCCAGGGACCGTTTAGGGTCTCCCTGCCAAAGGATGTTTTTATTTACGCCAGCATCCTCTAGCAGCTGAGAAATCCCCAACGCTCACACCGCACGGGGAAACAAATCTAACCGCATTTGGCGGAGTGCGTCGATTGTGTGTGTGTTTTCCACCCATATTAAAACAGGGATGTAATCTGCTGTGTAATTCCTGTCTAAGCAAGCTGCGCTAAAGGGACTAATAAGAGAATATGATGAAGCTTTTTGCAGCGGAGAAGAAGTCATCAATAAACACGCCCGCCACTGAATTATTAAAGAACTGGAGGTGAGGCGGCCACACGGGCTGTCAGGACCTGGTCTCTTGCCAGCTAAATATTTCATATGCGATTGGGTTTATTCTTCAGTGATTTACAGATTTGATTTCAAGCATTCTTATCTATGGCAGACGTCTTGGGTGCTCTGCTAACATTCCTTGCGGTGTTATGGGTATTGTGAAGTACGGACAAATAACGTGTGATAAAATTATATAGATTTTGAGAGGTTCTTTGAAATATTGTTGGTAGTTGTTATTGATTGGTCAGTGATACCACAGCGTTCCCGCTCTTTTTTTGTTCCACAGATCTCTAGGCTAAATGCTCTCAGAGAGCGTTACCTGTCTTCTCTCCTTCCCTCTCTTGTTTTCATTTCTTTTTTGGGCCTCAGATTTTCCATCCCACTTGTACATCTTGCTTTCATGCTATCTCTCTATCCATACGCGGTTCCGTGGCTCTGGTCCCCACCGGCCTCGTTACGGCAGAACGATGGGCATCGATTTCAAAATGACCACCACAGGGCTAAAAGTGGCACGATGATTTCAGCTAGGTGGGAAACCAAAGACCCTCCCAGACCACCATAATCCAGTCTTCCTCATCTTGTCTTTCTTGCTTTTTTTCTTTCAGTTCACTTGTCTCTCTCACTTTTCGTTTCAGCTGAGAGATTTCCTTCATGCGGCTATAATTCTTTTAAAGCCTTCACAACTTGTCTTTCAAATTTCTCCTTCCTCTTCCTCTGTTTTAGGTGAATCTCATTGAATTTGTCAAGAACATGTTGATATGTACTGTAGTCGTAAAGTTACTTACTGTTCGTTAAAAGTGGACTATCGAAATAAAGTTACTAAATTTAGTCTCAATTTCATTTATAAAATTAAGCTCATTAGGACCATTTTAAAGACATTTATTACATTTTATTTATTTTCATGGCAATTTAAAAAAATTCCCATCAGTTATCATTACTGTAATGCAGAAAGGCTACCCTGATGATTACAGTTATTTATCATATATCACTGTTTATAATTAGAATCACCATTGAGAATAATGGGAAAACATGAAATGTGAAACATTGTGATACAGAGAATGGAGAAATGTGCTTAATTGTCATAAAAAAACATCCTAATGTGTCTTTCTTTGTAAACATGCTAGATTTCTTTATTGCATCACCTTTCAGCATTTTTTGACTTGAATGCACCACATGTTAAACAAATTCCAATTAAAAAAAAAAAAGACATCTTTAAAATAAACATTATTTTTTAATTCTAAAAGCCTTAAAATGTTTTGATTAAATATTCTATCTAAGTTTTTGTGAGATGTACAGACTTCTCCTGTCCTCTCATTCGGTTTTGATCTCCTTCTGCTCTCTGCTCTCTGCCCTCTGCTCGTGCACCATGCATTTCCCCTCGGAGGGGAAAATTGGATTCTTTCCATGTTAGTAATGAGGGGATGTTTGCGAATAAATAGATAGCTCAATAAACACTTTACTTCTTATTGCCTGTCTCCCCTCCCTCCTTCTTTCCCCCCTGATTCAGTCTCTCTCCTCGCCGATCCCATACTGTGCCCCTGCCTTGCCGTGACGCAACAAAATAGCGAGCCGTGGACACCCGCTAACACAGACACAGCCGCTCACACATACACACTCATGCCGTCTTCTCAGTATCCCCAGGCCAGCTTTGGCTGTCATGAATATTCAAGCCTCATTGGCTGAGTGGAGACTGAGCATGTGGCCTGCCCTAATGACAGTGATAAATGTTGAGAATTCGCCCTTCTTCATCTCTCTCTCTCCCTCTCTCTCTCTTTCTCTCTGTAACATGGCTCCTGGCATCTAAGCCTCATGTACAGAGATAAGCTCTCTGGTTAATAGCTATCATCATTGCTCATTCAGCCTCTGAAAGCACAAAGTGCTGTCAGGAAACAGCGGCGTGCTTAGAGGCGGCTTTGTACCGTTTGAGGCTTTCCTCTTTTTCCCTCTCTCCCTTCGACTCTTTTTATTACAGGTTTTTTCACTTGCATCTTAGGCTGGATGTCTGTTTTGCTAGGTCACTTTTGAATATACACGGAGAGACAAAGACCTCTGTTTACACCTGATATTAACATCTGTCTCCAGTGATTTTCACTAAATGCACATGTAAACAGGATCTATCCCTCAAACCATATTTGAAACGATTAAAATAAAAATAAAGACGTGAACATTTCCTAATGCAACTCAGACAACAATGATCAGTTGATGTTCACCCAAAAGTGCACATTCTGTCATCATTTACTCAACTGCATAACTCCTGTGGAACCTAAAAGAAGACAAAAATTTTCTTTTGTTCAGTGATGGTCAGTGGTAGCTAAAATGGTTTGGTTCCCAACATTTTTTGTGTTCACAGAAGTAAGAAAATCATAAAGATTTAGAACAACATGGAGGTGATTAGGTGATGACAGAATTTACATTTTTGAGTGAAATATCCCTTGTATAATTGTGCTTTGCGTTTTGAACTTTGGCTTCAAATGAACTTCAAATTTGCTCCAAATCTCATTTAATATAATCAATCATTCAAAGCATCCAGGTTGCAGGAAGTTGATCTTCTAGAAACAGGATCGGACATCCCATCCTAGATGGTCTTCCTGTATATTCTTCTCTGTCATTGTAAGCTCAGATGATGTGATGTCTCCTTCAATTCCATTTATTTCTTCTCGTTCTGTGCAGAAGACGACATGTTGACCTTTGACCTCCAAAGTTTGGCGACCCTAGCTGCCGCCCGGGCCTTGGAACTGGTCCCACCAATACCAGCAGACTCAACTCCACGCCTTCGCAGAATCCTCAATCTGCGCAGGAAGTGCAAGTGGACGCCACGCCCCGAACCGGTACACGTAACTCGTGTTTATCTATTAACATTTGTGCATTGAAAATGTTCTCATTTATTTACAGAACACAACATGTGGCAACAGTTTCCCCATACTTAAAACGAGACTCATAAACCAGATGTTTTCGACATAAGAAAAGCTTTAACGTGCTTTTTTGTGGCGATTTGTTTCTTAACGAAATGGTTGACTTTCATAAGACTTCATAATATAATACATGCTTTTCACTCTATGGAAAAGAGCATTGCGAACATTATTCAGAATATCTCAGTTTGTGTTGTGCTGTAAAAGAAAGCTATAAACTATAAACTCACTGGCGATTATTTGTTCAATGTGTAGGTGTGTCCTGTTAAGGGTACCATGGAAACGCTGGACCAGGAGGAGCTAGCGATGCGTGTGCGTCTGGCAGAACTGCAGCGGCGTTACAAGGAAAAACAGAGGGAGCTGGCCAAGCTACAGAGAAAACATGACCACCAGTGAGCAAACCACAGACCACTTTCACAAATACACACCCTCCACATATAAATGCACTCCGCACACCTTTCAAAAGCCATTTACACACATGCGCGGAGAGATCGAACTCTCTTCGATCCTCCAGCACACACAGTCTCTCTCCAGCTCTTTCTCTGTCCCCTCGCAATGCTCTGCTGAGACCACCCAGTGTGTGCTGAGCCCTCTTTGCATAAGCCTGAGCTGTGCTTAAGTCTTTCCTCTAGTCCACTCTCACAATTAGGACGGCTTAGTGTTTCGTTCCATTCAACATCGTTAATTTGAATTAGAGTGATTGACAGGCTGTGTGTGTGTGCGCGTGTTTGTGTGTTTACAGGAAAGAAGAGACCTCACGCAGTCCAGCTCGTCGAGGACCCGGAAGGCCAAGGAAGCGCAAGTCCACATCTGCACCCCCTATCCCCACAGATGCCCCTAAAAAAGTCAAGTGAGTGTTTCCTTTTGTGAGTTTGTGAGGGCCAAATTCCTGTAATGCAGTACAAATGCAGTTCAGTTGACTTGCAGAAACTTTCCTTGATAGAGGAAACGTTTATGAATTGGTCTTTGAAGAGACTCGAGTGAATGTCCTCCGGATTCATCTGTGGAGTAGCTTTCTGAAAATTAAACAAACTAAACAAACAAACAAACAAAAAACATCTATTTATATAGAATGATTTTGAAATCATAGACCGGCACATGCTTTGTATTATTGTACAAATTTTCTTTTATATGCGAGAAACAATTTGTTATTGTTTAGGATGTTAAAGAACTATAGAAGTATATATTTATATATATATATATATATAGTCTAAAATATATTTGAGAAATAGAGATTCAAACATTCAGACTCGTAGCATTCATCATGCACTATTGTCATATTGTTTTATCGTCTATTATATGGAGCACAGAAACAGCATCGCGTCCAAAGAAATCTAGATGTAATTTTCAAAATGTTTCACTCGATTTCATAACATTTTAGTTATGAATTAACCTTACAGTGCGGGGGAAAAAAGTTTATGCCACAAAAACACGTCAACTAAGTAGCGTTCATCATGCACGTCTGCATTCATGAGCAGACGCTCACGCCGGCGTGCTGGTCAACCTCAGAGAGTTAATAAATTAAATTTGATTAATCTCTCAAACTATGTTGTTGTATTTCTAGGAAGTCGGATCCATGATTTTACTTGGGCAAATGATTAAAAAAATTAGATTTAAAGTGACAGAGGGTCATATAATATATATGATTACTGTAGAATTAGCTACTAGGTAACATAAATCTAGTTATAATAGCTTCATGTAAGTGCTATATGGAAGGTCCTTACATGCATACATGTAGAAGTTGTGTGAGTACTGTGTATGTTATTATCATATAATCCTACAGAGCTGTAAATAAAGTGGTATTGTTCTTTTGCTTTTTTATGTATTAATAACGACAATGTGCTTCCTCTGTGTTTAGCATGAGAGATTTCGGATTAAATTAGCACTTTACTGCGACCAGTGTTAAGCCTAGCTCAGGAAACAATTCCGTACCTGTCGCCAGACCCTTCACATGCATTAATAACAGTCGAGATAGGAGATGTTTTGAAAGATTATGTTTGTGAACTCATTTTGTACCTGCATGTGCAATCCGATGCTACCACGTATTATGAGTGTGTGCATGTAAATAAGTCTAGAAGGCTCCTATCAGTTCATACAAGGCAGACTAAGTACTTAATCAGTGCAAAGAGCCGTCATTAATCATATTTACAACTTCCATTGATTATCTACAAGTGTTGCGACTCCCTTCTAACCCATGACGCGTCTGCGATATTAATTTGATAAAGCGCAGAGACCAATTGCCTGCACCAAGTCAGGGCTTTAAGTCATCACTCTGATGGATGAGCATTTTCCCCTGAGATACACCTCTGTTTACGCCAGGCCTTAGACATTTTGATAAACTCGGTCAAATCAAGTTTACCCTACCTGATTAACAAAACTCCCATTTTATTACTAGACTGGTTGATTAGCAGCGTGCTAATGAAAAGCAGGAGCCAGAGCTTAATTACACATGCTATACCCAGCACACATTTATCCCTGTCGTTAATAAAGCTCCCCTGCCAAATAAAACAAATGACAACTTCCCGCCACTAAAATTTATCCGAGTCGTAAAAAGCCTTTTTTAGGGTCCCTTTAGGGAATGGCAGAGAGAAGCCGGGGTTTGACTTTCTCATCATGGTTTACGTCAGTTTGATGGCACACAACATGAATTGTTGAGCAATTGAACGGTAGCATTTATTGTAGTGTTTGTCAGCATTATTGGATTTGAGGTTATGTGTTGGGTATGTGGGGTTTTTTTCAGTCTCTCATTCCCCTCTTGCATTTGTGTACTAAAAAGTGTAACATCCTTCAGCGTTGGGCCAAATCTGTTTGAGGTCAAAGGTCATTAGACAAGGTTAAGGGTGTTGACGGGTCGTTGCGGGATTGCCAAGAGGATCAAATCCCATTTGAGCTTGAGGAACGGGCTAGTCATGTGATGTGTGCTTGCACACGCTGGGTCTTTTGCCCCAGTGTATTCTGGGAGCATGACTTGGAGACCTGTGCAGTGTGCAGATTGTAGACAGGACCACACCTAACTCTGCTTGGTTTTCTTTGATGAACGCTTTACTGTCTCAAGATGCCGTGGGAGTAGACTTGTTTGACTTTGACTTTTCCAGGAAAAACTCTAAAAATTATTACAGCAAACAAATACAAAATGCAAAAACCAATTTACTTAAGATGCAACCCTGATGAAGATATTAAAGTTTGTTTTCATAGATTCTATCTTATATAAAAGTGTATTTTGTCTGACTGCACTGCAGAGTTTTTAAACTTGTGTTAGTGCCGATAAAATACATTTAGATTAAAGATAGATTCACTGAAAACAAGTCATACTCTATATATTAAGCAGTGTTGCTTTTCAGGCAAATTTGTCTTGTTCAAAGATTTTTTTCATATTTTAATTTAAATTAGACAAATGTTTTTGATAAATTAAAGAATAATTAAATGGTCACTATCTAGATTCTTTATCAAATACAAGAATCCTTAAAAAAATGCCAACACTGGTAAAAGAAAGCATCAAATCAGCATATTAGAATCATTTCCGAATGAGCATATAGCAATGAAGTAATGAGGTAGGAAAAAAATAAATTTTAAAATGCATTAAAATAAAAATAAGTTATTTTAAGTTGCAATCATGTTTTTCATCAAATAAATGCAGCCTTTTGAGCTAAGATGTTTTTAAAAATGCATAACAAATTTTAAATGGTATTGTACTTTTAGCACAAAATATATTAGAAAACTGTGTACATATTATTGCAATAACACAATATAAAACCAAGTGACAATTATTTTTAAAAGGTAAAAATAAGTGTTTTGAGTTAGACCAACATAAAACCTGTTTGATCACTTTGCGGGTGTCAAGCGGTTTCCTGCATAGGAAAACTTAGCAGAGTGCACATATGCTGGGATTTATGCAGATATATATTCAATTTCTGGATTGGTTGAGGCTTTCGATGGTGAATAATATCAACATACAGCATCTTTTTCATTTTCTAGAATTTGATTATTGGACTGTGAAGGAGACCATGGCTGGAACACGCACACACATGACCGTTTTCTCCTGCTCTCTTTTGCTGTCTTCCTCTTCTCTTTTCTCTCTCTCCTCTTGATGATTGTGTCTTTGCTAATCAATGGCCTTCCCTGAATAGCATTACTGTGTAATCCTGACCTCTCTGAGGGGAAGGGGTTTGTAATTAGAGGACTGTGAATTCTCCTACCAGCATACTCGCTCAAGTACACACACACACACACACTCTTTCTCTCTCAACAGCAGGAATGTGACATGGAGTTGACACAAGGACTAGAGGGGCCTTTCAGGGTCAGAAGGTCAGAAGGTCGTCTTTGGGTGGCGACAGGCAGAGCGGAGAGGAGGGCGGGGGGCTGTCAGCTCTGCTCTTTAATAGACGCCCATGCCACAGTCCTCATCAAGCCAAAGCAACCGCACACCAAACCCTGCCTCGGACCTGGTGTCGGGTTACTAATCAGGTTTCCACGGTTACCTGGTCTCCCGGGCCTTGGGGGTTAGAGACGAATCGGAGATGCACACGAAAATACAGAAAATACCTCCCTGCTACAGACCGAAGCTTTATTCTCTGTTCTGACAAAAACAGGGCCTTTTATATGAATATGTATATATGTACTTGTGCCACAAGGAGGAGAAAGGGACACTCTCTTTACTCTGTTCAGAGCTGAACAGTTTACTCTTAGTAATGCGTTTGTTTTTTAAGGTGTTTCCTACAGTTCCACTCTGTTTTGTTGCGCTAAGTCTCTCAAAAAATTAATTAATCTCCAGGTGTGTTTTGAAAGGGCCTTTGGAATAGGGTTTATGGGTGATAATATGATGTTTTTAGATGAATTTATTGGATGCAGATGTGGAGAATGGGGCATGTTCATGTTGCATGTGGTGGCGGGTCGATAGACGTTAGTGTCCATTGATCCAGCTCCGGTCAGTCGAGTGACTCCCACTGTATTGCTCTCTCGCTTTCTCTTCTTTCCTTCACTTCACTACATCAGTTCTTCTCATTTGTGTTCACTTTGATCTTGAGCCATTTCTCTTACTCTATAGAATTGTTTGAGTGTTGCTCTAGCTTTTCTGGTTTTGTTTTTGCTGACTGAGTTGCATTTGTCAATAATAATACTAATTTCCATAATAACTTTTATGTACACAAGAAAATTAGATGTTTATATATAAATATAGAGATTTAATTAATTCAATACCATTCAAATGTTTTGAGTCAGATATTAGCACTGACTCATTAAATTGATCAAGTAACAGTGAAGACAGTATGTTGTTACTAAAAATGTCTATTAACAATAAATGTTGCTCTTTTAAACATTCTGTTCATCAAAGAATCCTGAAAATAAAATATCATGGGTTCTTAAAAAAACTGCTCAATGAGAATAGGAAAAGTTGCTTGAGCACTAAATCATGATGATTACATGAAATGTAATGTAATGTACCTCACCTACAGCACCAGTCTGCTCAACCTTTGCAGATATGTATTTAGCAACATTATGTTCTATTAGTTTAGAAAATGTGCAGTCTGCAAATCGAAAGGACTTTTCACAAATATACGTGTTTGAAGACCAGGACTTTATGTTCTGCTAAGGTTTTTCACAGTCTATCTGTCCTGGTCATGTATCTGTGCCTCTCTGTCTCTGTGGGATCCTCTCTCCATCTCCAGATAAAGCAGGGGCTCTTTGTATTGAGGAGGAGGCTGGGGTCTATGTGTTGGGGACACTGATTCTTTCTGACAGCACCGGCCAGAGTAAAGGGCAGACAGCCAGTGTTCAGACAGCTGAAAGGAAGAGTGGAACACAACACAGCCAATGCTGGGCCTTAGCAGTGAATGCGTGTCTGTGTAAACCAATGTCTTCTTCATGCATGTACATACTGTATGCATCATGCATTTCTATCAGGTCTTCATCTAATTGGATGAGTAATCCTAAAATATCAGACTTTTTACATTTTTTAAAAAATATATTTATTCTTTGCATATGCACGCCAAACAAATCTTCTTCATCCTTGTGCAGCCTTTTTTTAGCTGCTAGTTGTATGGGAGGTCAAATGCTCCAAAAGTAGGACAAGACTGTGTTGTTCAGCTGAACAAATCATTCAATATTTCATTATTCATCAATCAATTATTTTTATGTTAATTATTCATGACAAATTGTCCGTGTGGAACCCGGTGGGCAGTCCAGATTGCTTGTGCACCGATCAGTTTGGCCAGTGCTTCACTATTAGTGGGTCACACACTAATAAACGGTCCACTTTTATGTTGTAGAGTCATAAGGTGTATAAATGAGGAGATGTTGCCATGAGCAATATTTTCAAATTAGTTTTCAATGAGTTCTGGAGAAATAGGAACATGACACCTTGTGACAAGTGAAAGCCGAGAGCCTTTCATATAATCGTTAACATCATGTCATTATGGCAAAGATACACTTTTTGCATAAATGATAATAAGGATTAAAACAATGAGGCAGTAAGTGGTTTTATGCATACTGTGGTGCATGCTGGGAAACAGTCCAGCATCCAACATTGTAGAAATCATTGTGTCAAGTTGGTTTTAGCAAGAAAAATTAAATGTCTTGATTTGGGAGTCTCTTGCAAAGACTCTAGCCGTCTCTAGGACACAGAAGGGAGGCTGGAATTCACCAACCACACGTCGACATGGCTTCCAACACTCACCTGCCAATCATTCCAGTGACTGACAGGCCAGCTGATATCTGTGCCACCACCCCCCGCCCCAAGCACCGACTAAGGCAGCCCGTGGCAGGGTTTGAAGTAGCTGTCTGCTTCTCGGGAGTAAAAACACTGATGCTGACACACTGCAAAACGAGAGGCCGATCACCGCAGAGCGAGTGTATGAGCCTTATTTCAGTGTAATAGGTCTGCTAGATGGTTGACTACACACACACACACTCACTCTCGTTGCCCTCCTGAAGGCCTGTGCATTGTGCTGCTTTGTGCAGGAACAGATGCATTGATATGGTAATAAGACAGAGAAGGTTTTTTTTTATTAATGTAATGCTGGAATTCACAGCCCCGAAACCATTGGCACAGAATGGGAAAAGGAGTAAGCAGAGACGGAGAGACTGGGACGAGCGAGAGCGAGGAAAAAAGAACAAACAAAATTATGAGTGGGAGGTTGCTTTACCAGCACTTCTCTCAGATATTTCTCGGTTTGGCGTCAGATCCCAATTTTTCAAGCGTGCAGCGGGGAACCAGGCCCCTGCCTCTCCATTCATCAAAGCCTGAAAAGAAGGTTATTAGAGAGCCACAGAGAGGGAAGGCAAGCCCTCCGCTCGCCTCTGATCTCTCCTTTTCATCCTTCGTTCTTCTCTCCCCTCATGAATACCTCTCTGTTGTGATGGACAGGTCGGCTGGAGCGGGGGCGGGGCCGGGGCCGGGCCTGCTTACAGTGGAGGACTTGACTGGAGGCGGAGACAGGAAGAGGAAGAAGAGAAGGATGACCAGTAGCCCTTACCACCATCTCAGTAGCACACAGGTTTGTAGCTAATCGATTCTAAAAGGCTGAAAAATGTGTTGTGTTTTTGGAAATGTTATCTTAAATATGGTGTTATAAGCTGTTTTGTGTCTGTTGGTTGGTTGACGTGGTTAAATACTTGTAAAAACAGAGAGATTTATGTCGTTTTAGCATTCAGCTAAATACTAGAAGATCTTATTTATGGCAGTGTTTTCAGGTAGATTTAATATAAATGTATATTAAATAGTGAAGTGAATTATTGCTGTATTGTTTTTATGAATGCCATCTTAAACTTTGCTATATGCATGACTCTCAACACTGTTTTCTGTTAGTTGGTCAGTTATTTCTTCTCTCACATGGTTAAAAACATTGTAAAGACCCATTATTATATTTTAATTTATTTAAATAATGTAAGAAACACAAGATGCCACAACTTAACTGTTGTCATGATGCTTATCTCTGTTTTCTGTCTATTGGTTAGTTGTTTTCTGGCTCGCATGGTTAAAAACAGGTAAAAAACCCATTTAAATAAACAGATGCAACAAGGCCAATCACAACTCAGTTTGCCAAAATCATGGTTATGTCACCGTTGTCAGTTCGATTTTGAATGCTTAGTGAATTTTAGTGAAGAAGGCAAACATTCGGTTCTGAAAAACTTAATCAAAATATTCAGAGAAAGATTGGTTGAGAAAGATCAACAGTGCCGCCTTGTAATAATGCAACTCAGTTTTGATTTTAGTTTAATTCTCTTTCCCTCTTTGTTTCAGATGAAGGCTCACTGTAGGCCAAGAGGCAGGCCAAGACTGCTCAGCACTAAGTTTAAACAGAAAGCTTGCTCACAGCTGAAGCAGAAAGCCAAAGCCAAACGTGGATCGAGACTGGTGGACTTGTTGTGTCACAGAGAAACCAATATAGCAAGCGGCATAACAGAACATCATTCCCGAGAGCACAGTGGAAAAGAAGAACACACACACAGTAATAAAATTGGAGAGCACAGTGACACAGGTAAACATAATACCTGCTAGATGTTTATGACTGATATTTTAATTGCATTGATATTTAGATCACTTTAGGTTATTTTAGATTATATTACAATTGATCTGTCCCAGCAGGCAGTGGGGCAGCAGTCCACCAGAGATCAGATCGGAAGGGGACTATGATGAGAAGAGGCGTGAGGTCAAAGGCCATCCTGAGCTCCTCACTAATGCCAACCCGAACTCAGCAGCTGCTATGCAATACAGCTGTGACCGATAGCAAGCTAGAAGCTACAGAGAAGGGCATCTCTCCCACTGACAGCTACACAGGTGAGTTATGGACAGAGAGAGATGCATCCCACCATGACGATCAGCGGATCTTCTCATACCCCTGCTCGACTGTCAAGCCATTAAAAAAAATTAACGACACCTCCTCAGGCATGCATTGGGCAAAACCCAAGCTGTAATGCTAACTTGTGTCATGCTGTGTTTAGAATGCCACACCTACATGGAAAAAAGAGATGCACTCCCTCCACCACCACAGTATCGCTCCATTTTAGTCCACGCTGCCTGCAAACACACTTCAGCAAGTGAACAAAGTGGAGATGAAATCATGGCGGTAATGAACGCTAATGTGAGCTATGCCTGCGGTCGAGCTAGGCGGTGTTGTCGCTGCTCTGTTAATTGCCCTGAAAGTTATCCTTTTCACATTTCACGAGCTTGCGAGAGTGTTGACGAGCGCCTTGTAAGTGACAAGTGTGTCAGCACTGTGTTGACACCCGACACTGCTGCCACCATGCCATCTCCGCTCTATGCGAGACACTTAGCCCACAGACGGCATCTGCCAATACGTATTTGTGACACCCAAGCATCCGAGCATGACTTTGTGTGTGTACTTTACAGGTCGAAAGATTTGAAATCATTTTATGTTTTTGAAAGAAATTCAAATTTAAGTGATCAAAAATACATTACTGAGTGCAAAATGATTTACAAACAGTGCCACAGAAAGCATAAGATGTAACTTTTATCTGAATATCTTAATAAACTGACAGCTAGAATGCATAAGGTGTCAGTAGCTGTTCCTATTCGTGTTACAAACATATCAAAATCATCACCTCTGTGGAAACAGGTGAAGTTGCATTGGGGAACAAAGATTTTTTTTTAATATAATATCATAGTATGATTTTGTACATTTTGAATAAGCTTTTTTTTCATTATTTTTATATTGTATGTTTTTTTTATTTGTATTATCTTTATTTTTATTTAAATTTTAGTTTTAATTTTAATTTATTTATTTCAATACTTTTTTGTTTTTTTATTATTATATTTATTTTAATTGGTATTTCAGCTACTTCTCAATTACCTAAAATGATTTTTAAACGTTTTGGCTAACAGTGCAGAAAGTAAGGGTATTAGTTACTTTTCTTTTCATCTTAGTGTTTCCTTTCAGCAGTTTATTTATAATGTTTAATGAACAGAATTAATTTGAAATAGAAATTTAATAATTTTTCGCTAAAACCTGTGTATGTGTGGCTGTAAACAGGAATCTGACACTTGTGGGAAGAAAAGATCTGGTGGTCAAACCTGTCAGTGACTAGACTTCTCTGACCGCCACAGTTCCTGTGAATGTTGACAGTCACAGCCACATTTGGCACCCATTTCATGAACTTTGCTAAATATCGAATAAATCATACAGTGAGAGAAATCGTCAGGCTGCGTTCAACATGACCGATTCAGATGCCCGCTGTGAACTGTAGTCCAGTCAAGATGTCAATGCATTCAATCGATCTATCATTTTCACAGAGGAAGATGACAGCATCTATGACAGCGAGGAAGGGGCAGAGGGCATCAAGAATCTATCATCTAAAGAGCAACTGTCTGGAGTCGGCCGTCCTTCACAGTGCTCCATCGTGAAGCTAGAGGCCAATCAGAAAGCCAAGAACAAAACGGAAAGACAAGGATTTGGTAAATGCTGCATCCTTATTTAATTAGACAGCAAAGATTGACAGATATCACCTTAGATCGCAAACACAAATTTTCCACTGTCATACTTAACTTTTTTTTGTGTGTGTATGTTCCCTTCAGGGTCTATGAATGTGTCCATCACTAAGGAAGAGGTGAAGAGAAGGAAGGCCCCCTGTAGGTCGGCCCTAGTCAGTGCCGACCATAACCACTCAGAACTGGAGGAGGAGAGGAGATTGACTGGCCCCAAGTGGAGAGAGGGTTCAAGGGAGGACACCTTTGACCACACTAGGGTTCTCAAGGCATCACCTACCCCACGAGAAAAGACCACCAGGAAAAGCGCAGTTCTTCTTGGAAAGGTATATCTGTGCTTTGTAGCAATGCTACAGCTACAAACAAGGCTCTATGGAGGTCTAACAGTGCTAACGTGTTCCCTGTGGTTGTTTCAGAGGAAAAGCTGTTGGTTAGAAGCATTGTCGTCTCAGTATGATGGCATCACTTGGAGCAGACGAATCAGAAACAAGCAGGTATGGAATGGGTTCCATGCTTGCTTTAAATGAAATTTGGATGACCAGTTAAAAGTCTTGCTGGTTAGGCTAAGCTAGTTAAAGGGTTAGTTCACACCACAAAGACAATTCTGCCGTGAATTATTCACCCATTTTTTCATCTTTGGAACATAAAATAAGATATTTTTGATGAAATCGGAGAGACATCTGACCCTTGTGTTCCAAAGATGAACTAGAAGGACTTACGTGTTTGGATCGAGTAATTAATGACAGAATTTTCATTTTGGGGTGAACTAACTCTTTAAAACACCTAGCAGGCATCCCAAACACAAGATTTACTAGTCAACAGCAATGCAAGGTACTTTTTCACTAACTTTTTTTTTCGAAAAGTTAGTGAAAGCTAGCGAGGCTGCAGCGCCACGTAGCGAATTACCCCCAAATGGCCTAGATCTATCTGCCTTGCCCTCTTGGCGCCCATAAAAAGTCATCCCTCCGAGAAGGATTATGTAATCCCGCGTGGTTTGTCCTGTCAGGGGCTCTCGTAAATCTGCTCACAATAAAGATAAGATGGGATCCGCCTGCTAATTCACAGGCTGAATCATGCATTGTCTAAATAAAACAGTCAATAGTTTTGAAAGGATTTACACCATAGGCGTCAAGGCTGTCACCGTCGGCCCTTTGTGAGGTCATCAGCGAGGCATGTGAGGGGACTTTGCCTGCCTAATCAGCAGGCAGGGAAAATTCCCGCTCTGCTCAAAGAGCGCGATAGAGAACAAAGGCACGCATCATTCTTCACCTGGGCCTCACCCTAGAGACACACTTGTAAAATGAAAACCGAACAGCATCACCCCAAGTGACGAAACCTCCATCACATTAATATATGACAGCTTTTTTGAGCAATGTTAAGTACCGAGGGCTGTGCACAAGAATGGACCTGTTAAGGTGCGAGAGGTTATGATATATTTGGATGGGAGTTTGAATGAATGTTGGAGCCCTGAATCACTCTCTCCGGGGCCATTACGAGTGTGTGTGTGCACTTGGTATTTTTCACCTTATGGGGACCAATTGTCCCCACAAAGATAGGAATACCAGTAAATGTTGACCTTGTGGGCATGTTTGTTAGGTCCCCAATGAGGAAACAAGCTTATAAATCACACAGAATGAGGTTTTTTGAAAATCTAAAAATGCACATAGTTGGGAGGTTTAGGTGTACGGTCAGTGCAGGGCAATACCACATACAGTCTGTACAGTATAAAAACCATTACGCCTAATGGAACATCCCCATAAAACATGTAAACCCAACATGTGTGTGAGAGTGTGTGAGTGTGCGTTCGAGAGAGGGACTTACATGCCGTTTTGTGACTGTTAGCAGGCTAAGGGGCGAGCAGTCAGTCGTTTGCTGGAGAGCTTTGCTGCCGATGAGGGATTCCGGATGGATGACGACAGCAGCTTCTCAGAGGGAGATGAAGAAGAAGAGGAGGAGGAGGATGAACCAGAGATAATGGGCAGTCCACTACTGGGTAAGATATGTTCAAACAGACATTCATAATTCTGTTACATTTACATGCAACTGGATCCAGGATATGCATGTGGTAAAAGGAGAATGCCCTCTTACTTTAATCTGTCTTTGTCACATCCAGCCCTGCCCAACTGCATTCTCACCAAAGAAATCCTGAGGGACGGCCTGAAAGTGTTAATCTCAAAAGAGGACGAATTACTGTATGCTGCCTATGTACATACACTGGACCTACCTGATATGTAAGACAATCACCCTCTATTTACAAGATGGATGGGTGGAAGGATGAGTAAATTTATATGTAGATGGATGAATGGTTGATGGAGAGATGGATAGATAGATAGAGTAAAAAAATTGAGAAATAAATACATAGATGGACTGAACATTGCATGGGATAGATGGATGAATGGACAAATGCACTGATTACATTCAAAATGTCAAATAATGAAAAAATATTTATTTCTGTCTCTTTAGCTATAGTGTTGTTGTTGAAGGAGAGCGCAGAAACAGGCAGAGGATCTACTCTCTGGAGCAGCTGCTTCAGGAAGCGGTGAGACCCTTTAAAATGCTTCTTCAGGGGACTCGTTCCCCTAAAGACCTCCTCCATCTTCCCATACAGGCCTCGGGCTGAACCAGCCCTTTGGGCCACCCTCACAGGCTCTCAAAGACCCCTTGTTCTCCCCAAGAGCCCCATCAGCTCAAGGCTGGATCCAGCCCAGCTCTGTGACTCTCTGCTAAAGCAGTTAAGGATATAGCATCTGGGGATGTGTGTATGTGTATGTGCACACATAGGCAGTAACTTAACCATGAAGCATGTAAACTGCTATGATCAGTGCTTGAAGGACTCTGGTTCAACTTTAGGGGCTCCTTCAGATGTGCGTATTTTATTGCTTATTTTTTATATCATCGAGCATCAGATTCATCTGTAAAGAAACATTTCAGCATCTGGTTGTGATAGAGAAAGTAGACAACCAAAGGAACTCGCTAATATAGCCTTTTTTTTTAGGCAATACCCTTCGTTAGCTGCTTCTAATGCGGTCCAGCAGACCATTAGATGCGTGCATATATACAGTCTCATATTGTGAGTGTATATGACTGTTCCTTATTAGTTCTGCGTGGCCCCCCCAGGAGGACGTACAGAGGAGCATGTTTTATCCCTTTTTTATTTATTTATCTTCTTATTAAGGAACATCTTTGGGGCTGAACTGCGGGTTGCACTTACACGCATAGTTTATCTAAGCCGACGGGGAAAAAGGGAGCTGATTACACACCGTAAACCAACAGCTCTTTGTCGGCATGCATTCATTTGAATACATTACATGCGTTACTTCTCTCATTCATCTCTCTGAGTATCATAGGCTGAAAAAAACTGTCTTGCTGCCTAGGGACCGCCTATCGCAAGCTTTACCCACTCGTCCCCAGTTTCCCTCAAAGACGTATTAATGAGCATGCTCTGTACAACTCTCAAATTCAGTACAGTACACAAAACATCTGACGATATCTCTTCTTGATACAATCCACAAGCTGCAACACAAAAAGCTCTTGATTGTTCACAAAATGCAAAACAAAGAGAGGAGGTTGTCATTTGTGTCAGCTTTGGATGCAATTGTGCATAGTTGTGGGAGAGATAAAGCTGGGAGAACAGAAAGAACGAGAGAGTTAACACTATGTTGTCATTGAAGGCTAACAGAGTAAAAGCTTTGACATTGAACGCTACACTCTACTTCAACAAATTAGACTCGCCCATAAGCCTGCAGCATTGTTCCTATGTGTGTGTTTGTGGATCAGCACTAGATCTAGTGTGGAATTACAAAGTGAGCACAGCTCAGGTTTACATAAACTTAAAGTCAACATGACACCAAAATTCACCTTATGTTTTTCCTGGCCAATTTTGGTGAGTCAATCCCATTTTTCATAGTATTTCCCAATCCATAACCATTGCCAGTTGGGAGAGTCCACAAAAAAATCCAAATGAAACTCATCTTCAACCCAATAATCCTGTATTTAAACAATCCTGTTAATCAAACATTTATGGTTTCCATTGACTTTAATTGTGTTTTTTGTCCATACATTGGAAGTCGATGGGGTACTGTTTGGTTATCAATATTCATCAATATTCATCAAAATATATTTTATCTTCTGCAGACGAAAGTTTAGAATGACTTAAGGGGGGAATACATTTTGACGAAATTAAAATTTTGGTATGACTGTACACATTTTTAATACACAAACAGTTGTGATTTCTTAAATTGGATTGCAAACCCATGTTTGTTCTCTTCTGTATCACTCACCATTTTCTCTGCATCCTGTTATTTCACGTCAAACATTGGTCTGCCATTGGTCAGATAAGCACACAGTCCTGACCCAAACACATGCCATTGGTTAAAGCAATGTTTGGGCGAGATGGCACACTCAAGCAAATAGCAGTGTTTTGATAGAGACTACAATTGTTTATACTTTTCAGGGGGGAAAAGTCTACAGAAACACTGCTAGCATTAGCCTTCCAAGTGCAGTGATACCTCCTTTTTTTCTCCCCTGTACTGCTTTCAAGACATCTTATCAGTTGTTTGCTTCCAACACCGCTACCTGTAAATCCTGCCCAAAAAGTTCCCAGCTTGCCGTTTGCTCTGTCTGTCAGAAAGGCCGTATCTACAGCAGACCCGTTTGAACTGGGCCTGAAAGAGCCCTCAGTGCATGTGCTCTGTGTAGTGGGAGGAGAGCTGGCAGCCTCACAATAAAGTCATCGATTTAGGCCTTTTTCACCTCTCTGCTCTTTTATCCCATTATTTCAAAGCAGACACCCCATTCAGTGCTGCTGATTTGCTCTCTTTTTTTATTGTAGTTCAGTATTAGAAAGTGTCTGTGGCAACTAAATCAAACAACAGTGTCTCTTGAGAAAGGTATACCCATGGTTTTAATTGCCTTAAGGGTAGTGCCTCAAAGATATCTATGCTTTTGCAAAGTGGACCTGTCTCATGTTCTTCATGTGTGCCTTTTAAATAAATCAACTTGTTATGCTTGATAAGCTGTCTGTCTGCGAGATATGTAGGTTAATTTTTAAAGTCATCCATGTGTTTCAGGTTTTAGATGTGCAGCCTGAGACGGTGGAAATTCTGACAGCTGGAACAAGAGTGTGCGCTTACTGGAGCGAACGTTCCCGCTGTCTGTATCCCGGATATGTCCGTAAAGGTGAGATCATTCTCACATGTGCAAACACATACACTCCATTGACACTCAAATGTCATCTAGATACACATTCTTTTTTTCAAGATTTTTGATGTATAAGGATTAGATCTTATTTTCATCTGAAAATCCCAAATATATAATACATTTTTTTGCATTACTACTTGTTTATATTTTTGGGTTCACAGCTGTGTTTTTGTATCTTCCACAGGAGGTCCAGGTGAAGAACAGAAGGAGGGCTGCATCATGGTAGAGTTTGACGATGGAGACCGGGGATGGATTACTCTTTTGAATATTCGCCTGCTTCCGCCAGGCTACCAAATCCACTGTACGTTTCTGCAGATAAACACATTTCATCTCCAGTATAAACAAAGAGTTTCGTGTTTAGCAATGCTAGACATTTTGCCAAGTTTCCATGCTTGTCATTAAGTGTGTGGCATTGTTGATATTCTGCAGGTGCAGAGCCATCACCAGCCCACCTGCTCTCACCTAGCTGCCGCAGAAGGAAGACCTCAACTCATGAGAAGATGACTCAACCGGCTGATGTGTCTTCGGAGTGTTCTGTTAACGCAGAGCCCAAGAAGAATGTTGTGAAAGGCAAGCCAGGTGCGGCATGACAGCTGTATCATCCACATTCTTACGGTTTCCCGAATTCCACATTAAAACTATTTTGGGTTACATGTTTCAAACGGATGCTTTTTGCATTCTAAGATTAACATCTCTCATAATTCACACATATCCCTAAGGTGTTACGTTTAACCTACAATGAAAGGGATAAAACATGTTGTTTCAAAGACGTGTTAAGAAATATCTATCAAACAAGATTCCACAACAGGTTTTTGTGATTTAGTGTTTTAAACACTAATCACAAGGACTGTCAGGGAAACTTGCTGGGTAGATGTTTCTCAACCTGTTTGTCCCTAAGGACACGCTTCAATACTTTTCTTGGTTGCTGTTCCTGGAACTGACATTCCCACAAAATGATTTATTTAATGTTTGTCAAGAGCCCTAAAAGTCTTATCAGATGTAAGGTTGGATAATCTATGTAAACGCAAGAGAAAAAAGCATTTTCGCTCATTACTTTTAATCACCCTGTGCAATTAACACATCAGCGTTGATGAGATCAGTGTTTGGTTGACTAATGGAATGAAACGTATTTGGGTGAACAAATGGATGAGGGAAACTGGCGTCAAGGTTGAATGCTACTTAACTATAGAGCTAACCTAAAGCCCTGAACTACCAGTCCAGCAGCTCTAACACATCAGATGTTATCTGCAAAATACAACAACATGGAGTCATCAGATGTTCCACTGTCAGGCATATCTGTTTGTATCTGTTTTCTTTAAGGGGGTAAAGGTAATATGGGAGGGCTTGGAAAATGCAAATAAGTGAGCACTGATGGATTTGTTTTTCTACATCCCCATAGCAATGCCTTTGTTTGTCTCCCTCAACAGGAAGGCCCAAATCCGTCAATGCATCATCAAAGAGCTGTGCATCTGAGAACGTGACTGAAACGGCTTCCCCTCTTCTTGGCTGGCCGGTCGCTGCCATGTCCAGGAGGAAACCCTCCATGGATTTGTTCCAGTTTAACGGGCTAACAAAGAAAGCTCTAAGGGGAAAGGAGTCAGACATGTTCCCTTTACTTAGCTCCACCATGACCACTCCAGCCAAAGGCATCTTCAGCACTTCCTTTGAGGTGGACTCCTTTAGCAGCATTGCGAATGGTTGTACTTCCTTTGGAAATCAGCAGTTGGCAACAGGTCTGCCTCTTAGCCACAAAGGCATTCCTGGTTCACGGGGTAGAAAGTCAGGAGACAGGAAGGAATTTCTGGTCAAACTGGACCATGAAGGGGTAACGTCCCCCAAGACTAAGAACGGAAAAGCATTGTTGCTTCTTGGAAACCAAGAGGTACAAAGAAGTGGACGGATGGAAAAGGGCTTTGGAGCCAAAGGAATAGGAGAACTGACCTCAACAATGGGCTATTCCCAGTCCGTTCTTCTAGTCAAAGATGCCAAAAGGAACAGTTGCCATCTTCTCAAACGTTCCCCAGACATGCGTAAGCACCCTCAGGGTCTCAGGCTTAGTGAATATGCAGATTATGGGCCAAACTGCCACAGCGACTGCTTAAGCTCCTATTCAGATATGGATGAAGATGAAGACGAGGAAGAAGACGCTAGAAGGGCAGCAATGCGCACCTCTGGACGGTTTCTGTCTCGTCTTTCCGTTTCGTCATCATCCTCAGGATCTTCCAGCGCGTCTAGTTCAGGCTCACTGTCCAGTTCTAGCATTTGTTCATCTGACAATGACTCGTCCTATAGTTCGGATGAAGAAGAAGCATCACGTCTTCTGCTTCAGGGTTGCCTTTCTTCTCATCATACATTGCTTCAACAACAGCAGCATCCTGAACCTCCCAACGCCACACCACGACACACTTTTGGAGCCAAAACAATGACTATCTCTAATTCCAAGACAGCAGTCAATAGTAGTTCAGGAAAACCTCAGAGGAAAAAGGAGATTGCCAACAACTCTTCCCCTGTAGTACAGTCCAAATCTTCCAAAGACTTCCCTAAAAAACAGAAGATACCTTCAGAGGGTCCACCAAACTCATCCTCTTTCATGCCAGGACGACAGCTGTGGAGGTGGTCTGGGAACCCCACTCAGGTAATTTCCTGTCTTGATTTTTCTGTTTTAAAAGCCCGCCCAAAATGGACGGTTGTATCTTCTGAAAGAGTGCCTTAAACTTTGCTTTCTTGTCATCAGAGACGGGGTTTGAAAGGAAAAGCCCGGAAGCTCTTCTACAAGGCTATTGTTCGGGGAAAAGACACAGTCCAAGTTGGTGACTGTGCGGTTTTTCTCTCGGCTGGGCGGCCCCATCTCCCCTTCATTGGTCGCATTGAGAGTCTTTGGGAATCCTGGTCTAGCAACATGGTGGTCAAAGTAAAGTGGTTCTACCACCCTGAGGAGACCAAGCTTGGAAAAAGGCACCGGGATGGGAAGGTACAGTAGTGACCAAAGGTCTAGTTTGGTTTTGATTGATTTCAGGTAGATATTTCATAACTTAACCTATTTTTCTTCTCTCTTCACAGCATGCCTTGTACCAAAGTTCCCATGAGGATGAAAATGACGTCCAAACTATCTCCCATAAGTGCCAGGTGGTAAGCCGAGCTGAATATGAGCGTCTGAGCCGTATAAGAAAACCGAACAGCAACAGTCAAGATCTTTACTACCTGGCAGGAACCTACGACCCTACCAGTGGCCAACTAGTGACAGCTGAGGGAGAGTCAATCATCTGCTAACATTATAGAAAACGTCTGAAAGCACTACTGAAATCGTGAGATACAAGTGGCTGATAATCAGGCCAGTCTTACAAAACTAGCATGATGTGGAAAGTGAGTGTAACCCACAACCATGGGTTGCTGCAGCCACTTTCATCTCTATTCTTGGAGTAACAGTTTATTATCGAATGGATTGTGGGGAAGAAAACTCGTAGTGATCACTCTATGAAGGTTATATTTTTTTCTTTTAGTGGAAAAGGCACTGGACTCGTTCAGAGTAGGATATTTAGACTGACGAACATGAATCAGAGCTGAAAAATACTGACTGTGTTTTTGGATTTGTGGAAAGTTCCTTTGAGAAAGATCTTCACTGGTTGAGCACGTCAAACTTATGTCCCCAGGACTTTTTGATATCCCAGCAGGACCAAATACACTGTTACTTTGAGCTGTGGTATGATCTGATTGTTTGTGTGTTTGCGTGAGAGAGATGTGAATGAGAGGGTAATTTTTAGTCGTATGCAAATATGTGAACAACCATGTTTGTATGTAGAGATCAGCCACAAAGAAAGACAAACAAAAGAAACAGGAATGGGTGTTAACCTGGAGATTAGAGGCCTAACTGGTGTTTTAAATTGAATTGAATGATGACCTCCTATGTGTACAGTCTAATGACCTCTTTTGACAATACCAGGGATTTTTTTATCTTTCTTTTCACATTTTGGCTCTAATGTCAATATATTAATAAGTCGGTTTATGAACAAACAAAAAACAAACACAGACAAAAATACAAAAGGAATGATTTTTCCAGTCAAGCCATACACTTCTGTACCTCTTGCGTATCTTCTCATTCAGGTGTATAGTTGTACAATTGATTTATTTGATGTGTGTAAATATATAAATATATATTAAAAACTACAAACTGTAAATATAATATAAATGAAGAGAGAACTCTATTCCTCTTTATTGCTCTTGATTGTGTTATTTTTTTAAAATGAAATAACTGTTCTGATTGGGTGGTTAGTTTCGGGGACAGGCATGATTTGGGAGACCTTAGTTACTGAATACCCTCTTCACTGTTGTCTAGGAGGGAAGGTAGGGTTGCGAGACGTTCTGCTCATGGAGCAAACGCTAGAACCGACACAATACAGTCCAGTCAGAGGAAACAGGCTGTCTGTGTTCACTCTTTCATCTTTTCTTTTGGAGTTTGATTTTGGCTTTGAAAGAATGGTTTGTTTCTATTGCATTTCATCGTCTTTGTGTGATCTAATTGGTAACAATTTGAGCAAAAAGCTAACACTCCGTAGTTAAAAGTCCCAGGTCCGTATAGCACATGTGGAGGTGGTTTTACCGTCCGGAAATTAATTTTAAATACTGACTGAAGGAATCTGGCCTGCAAAATATCAAACCAAAGTATGTCCTTGGAATTACTATACTTCCAGCTGCAATAAATATGTAGACTGAATCATAAACAAGGGGCACTTGCAATGTTTTTGCCTGATGTACTTTAGATTACTGACAACAACGTTTGCAGATAACTTTTAAAATGCGTTTGTGTTTGAAAACCGCTGAAAAATTGTTCTCATGATGTTTCAGCAATGTTGTAGCAAAGTGTGGGCCAAGGATTTTATGTCCGCAAGGAGTTGGTATGGAAATGCAAAGCGTGAACAGACGCTTCCAGCACTTGAAGCCTCCTGCTGTCCTGTGTCACGTGATCATGAAGGACAATCATAACCTGTTAGTGAGGGCAGTTTAAAACAGATCTAATCTAAAATATTGCCTTTTGTCACTTTTTCTTCCTACTTTGCCAAAAATTGTTCTGTTTGTTTTTTGTTTTTCCATTGTCAACATTGTACTCTTATTTGTTCAATATGCAAGCCTGTACAGATTGTTCCGTGTTGGAATTGTGAAAAAGGACGGATATGCCTTTCAATCCTAAAGGATGACTTACTTTTTTAAGGACATTGTTGCTGTTACACTGCAGAAGCAAAAGCTTTAAGAAATCTGATGTGAAAATAAATGTAATGTCACTTTCTGGGTCTATAAAAAAAAAAAAAAAGAAAGAAAAAAAAAAAGAAAAATGGTATTTTTGTAAACAAACACTGGATTCAGCGGTTGATATGGAAGCTCTGGCACCACCAGTGTGCCAGGAAGTTGGCCAAGCCTCAAAGGAAATAGAATCATTGTGTAACCTAAATTTGAGACCCACTTGGAACTGATTTTTATGGTGGATGTTCTTTTTGACCTTGTGGGAAATATAACTCTAAGATATTTCCACTGTTAAGACATGTTATTTATCTTAATTTTATTGCATTCGTGTTGCATTTAATTAAAAAAAAATTCTAAATTACTATGGCTCGTTGTATTTTGTTTGGTGTATGTATATTGAAACTATTGATGTATATGCACTGTCCTTAACTGTCTGTAAACACCAAATAATGTTAATGTTGGAAAGTGGTCCTGAGTATTAACTGGTTTGTTGACGTTCAGATTGAGCTCAGCAGTTTTGCAGCAGACAGCTGGCTAACTAAGGTCATGAACACATGCAGGTCTTTTCCTCCAGTACCCTTTTTGAGAATGGACAGATAAAGAGAGAGAGAGAGATGTAGAGAGAAGAAATGGAGGAAATGTGAAATATAGAGATATAAAGTCTGCAACCATGGCACACTGCAAATATGACAGGTAATTCTGCAGGTCATAAAAAAGATTGAATACTGAAACCGATTCAACCTGGGTGAATGTCAGGAATATGTCACTTTAAAATCAACAGAAAGAAACAAAATATTTAGTATAAAGGAAATAAATCATGCCTAATTAAAAATGATTCACTTTGTAACATTTTCATAAAAATTATACGACAATCATGATAATTACACATAATTACATTGAATGAAAAAATTGTCTTTTGATTTTGTTGGGGGAAATGACTTGAACATACAGTATTTTAGTCAATTCACTGATCCAAACTGGACATAAAGGCTCTTTGTAGCACCTTAGGAACAGCAAAAAACCTTTTTGACTTTATGGTTTTCCGGAGATTAAAAAAGGTCTTGATGTTGTGTTAGGCTATAGGTTCTTCAGTTCAGTGTGTTGGTTCCGGAAAAATTTAGCCTTGCTGGTTTCTTTGAAGCACCAAAGATGGCTTTCAAAGGAACCACTTAAAAAGTCGTCGTATGCATCACGCAGTAAAACCATTTTGAAAGTTTATTTTAAGAGTATGTAATGTAAATGTAAATGTAGTATGCACCTCTTCACAATGCAGGAAAAATATGGTTTGTGCAGAAAGCTAAAAATGCAACCAGAAGATTGTTCTGCGTCCTGTGTGTGATTTACGTTCTTGATAACTCCTTATTTTTGGAAAGGGACTTTTTCCTAAGCAAAACAATGAAAACAAATCCTTCTGGTGAAGCTTCTTGGAGACACCAGTACATTAATATTCAAAACACAGCAGGAACACTTAACATTTTATTTTTCTTCTTCGGCCGTTTCATGTCTAATTGTGTTTCCTCAAAGTTACGTTAAGTCAGAAAAAAAAAAAAAAGAGACGCACATCAGTCAAACCCGGAGCCCCGTTCAGAAGCATGAGAATGAGGGAGGAATTTTTTTGCAGTTTGTTCTCTATACATTTACACTATCTTTTGGGCAGCGCTCCAGGATTCAATCACGTTTAGCTCACTGACACGAATACTGACACAAATAAACAAATAGTCTGTTTTTGCTAGCTGTATCTGACCACGGCCGGCTGCTCCAGCAACTCGCTGAACCTGAAACTTAAAAACCTGAAAGAGCAGAAGCCAGACCGTGTCAATGCCACAGTGTGTTTTTGTGAGAGAAGGCAAATATCTACACCTCATAAATGTCCTGCCCTCGGCATGACCTCTTCTGGCCCGCCTGCTGAGTGGCTCTCAAGAGGACGAGAGGAGAGTGTGTGGAGCGGGATGGGGTGGGGTGGAGGTTTGGCATTCTGAATGAGGTGCTGGTGGGGAGACGGAGAACACACATAGACACCTCCTACGGTGGGGTTGGTTTGAAGGTCCGAGGGCTCATCCATCATGCAGTGTCATGCTGCTCAGCGGTCCCAAACCTGTCGGTGTGTGAAAGGCCCGAGCAGAGAGCAGACACATACATGGAGATGTGTTTGAGAGAGACCGTCTCTAACCTGATACTGCTTCAGCAGTACAAATACACCATGATTTGCCATGCCAGTAAAGCATACTGAAGTACTGAGAGAGAAGAAAGAGCGCCGAACAATGAGCAGCACAGCCTGTGTCTGGACACCTGGTGGACAATAAAATAAATGTAAAAAGAAAGCAAAAACCTTCAATTGAAAGAGGGACGCATTATTATGTTCTTATTTATGTTCTGTATTGCATGTATGCAATTTTTATAGTATATAAAATACAAATATAGGCTGACTGACTAGACAATAAGGCACATAAAACATCGACATAAAAGCAGTGACATAAAAAGTTACCAGTAATACAAGAAAATACATATACTGTTATTCCGCATCAACATTCCTGTCCTCAAATTTGATTGGCTGAGCGTCCTTCCAGGTAAGCAAAAGACCCACAGCGTAATTAATGTTGCATCAAACAAGGAGACAGATACGCTTCTAATAGCTTGAGCGTATTTATTTATTTATTTGTTTTATTTTTTGCGAACAGACGCAAGAACTATGATCTTAAGCCGCGTTCAGATTGCATGATTTTAGCCCCGATTTTAACTCGCCGACAAATGCCCGAAATCACAGGCAAATCGGTGCTCGTTCACGTGAGTGACAATCACACAGTGTGAATTATCAAAGACGTGATCTGAAAGAATCGCCGACACACGTGAGATATTTGGCATGCTAGATATCTGGACCTGTCGGCGATTTAGAATCGTGCCGTGAAATGTGCTCTGACTGAATAACATCAGCGATTACTTACAGCCAATCAGAGAGCAGCAACCAGGGCAGCGGAACATTGGGGGAGGAGTTATGAAGGTATAGAAGGTAAATCCATAATCCTTCGTAATCATCTTTTCGTTGCAAATGAGCGCACATGCAGTTTGTATGGGCAAGCTTCTTTTGCTTGCTATCATATTTAATAATAATCCCAGTCTCACATAAGATCTCCGGTCTTGTACACGTCTTGTACTCGCGTTGTAGTTCCAAAATTGTCGCTGATTCTTCCTGTTGTAAAGTCATGCAGTGTGAAACCCCCTGTCACCGATCTATCGTGCAGCGTGAACATAGCAGGGACTGAATGATACCCCAGACAGTCATGCAGTGTGAAAAGATCCGTGACGCGACTACTTTGAAAATCGTGCACTCTGAACTCGGCATCACCTGCAGCGATTTCTCTCGCCAGTGAAAAAGAAAACGCGGAGTGGATTTTGAATGTGAGGGATTACCGAACGACTCAGAGCGGGTGATAAATCCGTTCCAAGCATAAGCTCCAGGCCGGAAATTAGTCTGTGGGTTGCTTGGCGACTTGCTTGGCGTAGTACTTGCGTAACCTTGGTCTAATAAGGGACTTTTCATGGCGAAGAGGAAAATACACGACCTAGCTGGCCTCTTCAGAGACGCAAGTTACTACAGATCAATTTCTTCCTTAAAGGATTATTGTTTGAAAGCATTAACACCGTCACATTTGTGTTGTGGCCTTGAATATCAGAATTTGTGTTTAGTAACACACCATTCTCAGGTTTGGATTTTTTTAAATAATATTTTTTACTTAGCAAGCATTCAATTGATCAGACGTTACAGTATAGAGTAGACATTATAGTGCTATTTGAAATAAATGTTCCTTTAAATTGTTTATTAAAGAATTCCCAACAAAACATATTAGGCTCCAACTGTTTTCAACATTGAAAATAGTAAGAACTGTTTCGTCACAAATCATCATATGACACTGAACACTAAAGGCTTTGCTTACCTTTGTCATAAGAATAAGGTGCAGTTTTAAGTAGGCCTGCATTAAAACCATTACTTGAAATTGTAACAGTATTTCACAATATTACTGTTTTTACTGTATTTTATCAAATAAAAGTAGACGTAGTGTACTAATTTTAAATGGTAGTGTTTGAAAGCTGCCACATTAACTAGAATTGCTTGTTGGTTTGCTTTGTTAAAGTATACTGCTTAATTTTGTTGCAATTCAGATAAGTGCAGATACTAGGCAGATAAATAACAGTGCTCAAGCTATACAAAAAAGCAGACACAGAGACAGTAAATGAGATTTATGTACAAATTATGCCATCGGGCTCCTGTAATCAAGAATATTTACGGATTTAAGAATTGAACTTAGCAATCGCACAGGGAGAAAAACATGAACATATGTTAGATAGCTAAACTAGAGGAAAAATCCTCTTGTCTTTATATTGTCTGTCAACACACTGTATAGCTTAACAACATTTTCTACAATGACTTTCAGTGTTTTCATGTGCTCCCAGAATACCTCATGTGCATATCCATACACTGCATATCCCTAAACTGCTAACTCCCTAAATCCACTATCCACCTGCCACTTATCACTTCTGACATTTACTGAATTTCTGATGCACTGGATTTGAGGACGCCTATAACCGGGAATTACACAGGATTAGGCTGTTTCCTGAACAGATATACTGGGAAAATCTTCTCTAATGCTGGAATAGACATCATTTCTGTGGTTTAATACATGGTTATTGAGTTATTTGCTCATATTTGACATTAAGTTTTGTGTGTGTGGAGAGTCAGCTGTATTTGCTATCATTAAATATTAACACGGTTACAGAGGGGCATCTGCTATAAATCAGTTTTACTGTCTTTTAGTTTATGTTGGCAGTGACAGGCATCGATATGTGAATATTTGGCGTTATCTACTTATCCTTTTGTTGACCCAACAGAAATGCTTGTGAAGGATGAGATGTCTTCAGCTGCACGTCACCAAAGTTTGTTATGTTTTAAATTTAAGCCCTGTACTTCTAAACCAGCCTAAGCTTGTTTGATGGTCTTTACTGGTTTTGGATATTCTTACAGCCTGGACGAGCTGGTCTAACTGGTTTCCAGGCTTGGTTTTGGCTGGTCAATCAATTGTTTTTCAGATGAAATGTACACAAAAATCCTCTAAAATGGCTAACAGACAAACCTCATCAGGCTGGAAGACCTGTTTAGTCTGTTTAAAGTAGTTTTTTTCTGCAGAAAAAGTAATTGGAGTATTATTGAAAGTAATTCATGAAAGTTCCGTTCTAAATTCAATGCATCTCTCTATGAGCCACGTGTGTAAATGAATGGTTGTCAGCTGCGTAAAAGTGCTGGATATGGTGATCCAGACCAATGCCGCGGAGGTTGAGGAGGGGGATTAGGGGCATGGAATCCGTCCAGCTCACCCCATCTATCCCTCTTACAGCCGGGGCCCCTGTGCACATAACATATCCATCCACAGCACATTCAGTGTGCGCTTTCAGGTCAATGCGTGGAACAATGTGCCAGCGATTATATTGCACTCTGCCCTTGCGCAACACTGCATTTGTTGATGTTTTTTTCCCTTGTGTCTATCTTTTCCCCCTTTGGTTAATGCTTGCTATGCCATTGTGAGACCCTCTCAGTTTTTCAAGAGGTTTGCCTGGAAGTCGGGATAGAGCAGTGGTTTAGAGATTTAAATGAGAGTGATGAACAGTGTGTTATTGTTAACAATTACAGATTGTTTTCATTAATTGAAATAAAATTAAATATATAAATATTAGATAAAAAAAAAACTTTTTTGGCACTGGTTGGAATTATGAAGAAGGCAGATCATTCATAGCCTTTTCTTGCAGCAGATGGAATAATTAAATTTAGCATTTTGTTGACAAATCCAAAAAGGTTTATGTGTTTAAGAAACACAAGTGGCAGAAATTAGATTATATTCCAGTTTTAAATGTTCACCTGATTACAGAGGATTACACAAAATTCGAAATGAAATTTGAATGGTATGACAATTAGAGAACAGACTGGTTAGAAATTGAAATTTATGTAATGCTAAAACACACTACATAAACATAGCCATGCAATACTGATGTTGTTAGTAGGGCTGGGCGATATATATCGAACTGGTGATTCAATGGCGCATCTTCTCGGTGATCTACGGCTCTGTGTATAAGCTGGCACTGCATTTAAAAACAGCTGGCGAAGATTTAGCGCTAATCAAAGAACCGGCTTTACTGATGAGATGCGCATAATATATAGTTCGATATATATCGCCCAGCCCTAGTTGTTAGTATTAACAGTTTGAGAACAAATTATAATAATAAAAATAATAATTAGCATAGTTTGACGTAATATGAGCTAACTGATCGTTAGATTTAATCACTGTTTATAGTGTGATTTATTGTAATGTTTTTTTCCTTAGTTGGTCAGAACAAAAGTGTCAGACTTGCTACTTGTTTAGATTACGATAACTGCTGAGAAGTCTTATTTGGGTCACACAAAACATTAGATTCTTCTGCGCTGAAGCTGTTCTGATGCACAACCTGCATTAACTGCAGGTTTCAAACAGAGATGGCGACAAAGAGGCAAAACTTGCAGATTTAAAGAAAAATGAGAAAAAGCAACTAGGCCTAATTAAAAATGTCACAAACATACATAACCAATCACCAAGTTTAAACTAAAATTAAAATAAAAAAATTCTTATATACATACAGTATTTATTGACATGAAGTCCTTTAAATGGTTTTAAATTGTAATAGTATTTCACAATATTAACATTTTTGTTGTATTTAAATAAATGTAGCCGTCATGAGCCATAAAAACATCAGAACAATGCATTGCTTTAACCATTTTTCTGTTTTTTCAGCACGGGTCAAGATTCATTTTATTTAGTTTTTTGCCCCTTTTTGACCTACCAGTTGAGAACCACTGGCGCCGATTTGTTTCTTGTATGTAAAGCTGAAATAAAAAGAGAAGGGTGTCATTTAAAGCAGTAACAGGACTCCTGGGTTCAGCTCCCTGAAGTGATCTGATAGACGCTTCAGTGCCGCCTGACTCCAGGTGAACCAGTTTTACTGTGGACATTTTATGGGGGTATATTTGAATCCACACCCTGTAAATCCTGTTTAAGATGTAGCAGGTGAATGCGTCAGTGTGAGGCGGACAGTTTTTGCGATCTGTGTTTATAAATATATGTTCACCTGCTGTCTCCAAGGCAGAGTAAGGCTCTTGGCATGAGCACTTCTGTAACCCCCCCACAAACTCGAATTTATCGGTATGCCCGTGCTCCAACCACACCGGTTTTTCACCTGCACAGTATCCATCAGGAACCTGAGACTGTCCCCCTCTAAACGCCCCACACCCAGTTTTCCATCATAACTCCTGCTGCCAACAACATAATAAAAAGCATATATAAATATATACATCCACCTGCTGTAAACATCATGCCTACTGCATCTTTATGTTGACTTTATGTAAGCAGGTGCGTTGCCCCTACATATGGAGCCTGGGCAGGCGTGTTGGTATCAGGGTGGGCGTCAGGCAGCTGGGGACACCCGCAGGGTGCTGTAAATCAGGTGGACGTCACACAGGAAGGGAAGAACTGGCAGAGTTGGGCAGCAATAGCACAGCCATGGCACAGAACGCTCACTGCGCATACCTCTTTCGGCCAAACAACACACATCCCCGTCTGTCAGACAAGCCAGCTATGCAGATTTACCCGTGTCCCTCAGGCAGGCGGTCCAAGGCCCGCAGAGACAGCACAGGGGAGACAAGGGGGAAGGGGCTCTCGCTATGGGAACTGGGGCAGACGCCTGGAGAGACACTAGGAGCTCTGCTTTGGAGAAGCAATCACATAAGCATAATGCATCAGCTTATTATTCTTAAAGGGGTAGGTCACCTACATATGAACATTTGTTTTTTATTTAATTGTGCCATTACAGACCTTTATGATTTCCATTCTTCTGTGGAACACAATAGAAGAACATTCAAGAAATTGGAACATCATGAGCAAATAATTATAGAATTGCACAATAAATGTTTCTAAATGTTGAAGAAATTTCATGTTGCTGATTTTCAAACAATTTAAGCAATGGTTAACTTAATTTTACACACCAAGCTTGAGACAAACGTGATGCCACAATCTGAAACTTTATCTATTGGTGTTGCTGTTTAATATTATAACATAAGAAAGTAAGTGCTTTACACACTGTTTAAGGTCATATTTTGTAAAAGCCTGAAATATAGCGCATGTTTCATATTAAAAAAGAAAACTGTGATATGGTTCTTTTTTTTCACAATTTTCACCCCCATTTGTTTTCATTGTATGGAAAAGAGCTGCATGGACATTGTTGGACTTGCTTCTCTTTTTGTGTTCCATTAAAGAATAAAATACTAAAATTAGCTAAATGCATTCAGTGAGTGTTTGATCACCCTGTGATTTGGCAGGTTCTCTCACTTAGAAATCATGAAGGGGTCTACAATTTTTAGCATACTGTACATCGGTGCATTTCCACTGTGAGACAGAATCTAAAAAGAAAAATCCAGAAATCACAGTGTATAATTTTTTTTAAATAATTCATTTGGGAATCACTGTGTAAAATAAGTATTTGATCACTTGAGTCAAAAATTTTTAATATTTGGTTCAGATGCCTTTGTTAACGAGTACAGAGGTTCTTCACCAGGTTTGCCCACAATGCAGGAGGGTTTTTGGCCCAGTCCTCCATGCAGATCTTCTCTAGATCTGTCAGGTTTCAGGACTTTGTGTAAGCAGGTGCGTTGCCCCTACATATGGAGCCTGGGCAGGCGTGTTGGTATCAGGGTGGGCGTCAGGCAGCTGGGTCAGGTTTCTGTGCTCTCGCTGAGCAACACAGAGTTTCAGCTCCCTCCAAAGATTTTCAATTGGATTTAGGTCTGGAGGCTGGCTAGGCCACTCCAGAACCTTGATATGCTTCTCACGGAGCTACTCCTTGGTTTTCCTGCCTGTGTGCTTTGGGTCATTGTCATTTTGGAAGACCCAGCCGCGACCCATCTTTAATGCTCTGACTGAGGGAAGGAGGTTTTTGCCCAATATGTCACAATACATGACCCGTTCATCCTCTTCTTAATACAGTGCAGTGGTCCTGTCCCCTGTGCAGAAAAACACCCCCAGAGCAAGATGCTTCCAACCCCATGCTTCACTGTAGGCATGGTACAGTGATTGGTTCAGATTCTGTCTTTCACAGTGGAAATGCACCTATGTACAGTATACTGAAAATTGTAGACCCCCCCCATGATTTCTAAGTAAGAGAACTTGCAAAATCACAGGGTGATCAAATACTTATTGACCTCACTGAATATATAAACAAACAAACAAGCTCCCTGTTCTCCCTGTTCCCGTAGTGCAGTTGAATTTTTCCTCTTGAAATTATGAATATGCGGCCAGCAACAGTCTAGTTCAATCTCTTCATCTTGTCCAATCACGTCTCATCTTCTAGTCTCTCCGCTGATGTGTTCGCTCACTCAAGCAGTAACTGGGGGCGTCAGATGGACCAGCATGCACTGGCTGTATTTTGTCTCTGTGATAATATGAGTGTGACCATGAAACCTCACTCCGCTTACTCAACGCTCTGCATTTTAAAAGCCTCCATTTGGGTGACATGCACAAACAAAGTGATAAATCTCTCTCTCTTTCTCTTTTGTCTTTGTGTGTGTTCTCGGATTGTGTATAATGGTGAGAGGGACAGAGAGGGAAAAGGAGAAGTCTGAGTTTCCTACTTGTCATGGGGATTTCCTACTGTATATGCAGGTGTGCTTTCGTGCATGTGAGCAGCAGATATGATCTGCAGTATTGGTGTGTGATGGATTTCTGAATATTCATTTTTCCTGTGATGTTTATACCGTTTCCTCGTAAAAGACATACTGTAAAACAGCATTTACATCACACTCACAGATTTTTATTTCCTTCAAAGATTACTTAAGAAAAGTAGGGTGTTTACATTATTTTTAAAATGACGTTTTGTATTATTTACTCGTTTTTATTTGGTAGAGTTTTTGATTATTTAATTGAGTTGCTATATTTATATTATATTATTATTTAAATTAGTGAACAATTAGTGAACATCATATTACTTCTTTGCAAGTTGCGATAGTGTGCGGGAATTGCTGGCTTGTTGAATTATTATTTAAATGAAATTTGGTTTTATCAGTTTCACATGAACCCATTCCATTAATAGCATGTAAAAACTGAGCTGTGGTTGGTAGCTTTACATTTTGGTCAGACAGTCTCTTCCTGTGTAACTGGGCAGTTTTCGGGCAGGGTAAGCTTCAGTGTGGTTCAGAAACATTGACGTTAATTCAAAGATCTTGAGACTGAAGTGTAAGCGCTATGAAATAATGTGTGTGTTCTGTGAGTCTTATGGAGAGCACTGTACATGTTAGGGAAGGCTACTGTCTATCTCATCCATCAAAGTCTTTGTATGATGTATTCTATAAGTAAACAGGCTGTTTATCAGAGAGGTGAAACCAAACACACCCATTTGCCTGCCCTCCACTATATATGAGTCCTTGTACATGTGTGTGTATTGGACTGTGATGGTAAAAGCATCATGGAAGAAAGGACAGAGCGGAATACAAACAACAGATCTGTTGGTTAATAGTTTTCTCAGTTTCTTTTCCTTTTTATCGTTCTCCCACCTTTCTATATACATTTATCAATATACATATATCAATTAGTGAATGTCTTATACATGTTTATTATTTTGAATATTTCACACTATGCACATATTATTCTTCAGATATGTTTTAGCGTTCTTATTCGTCTTAATTGTTGGTACATAGAGCCCAAGAAGTACACAGCTGCAAATAACAAAGTACAGATAAGCATCATTAAAAGGGAAAACAAGTTTTTTCTTACCCCATTGTAAAATTCTTGTTTTTCTTCTTTTACAAATTCTGATCTCACAGAAGAACCAAATTTTAAAAACAGGATTTCATGTAATCTTGCCCTATTTAAACTCTAAAAGAAAATGCTAAAATTTTATTTGTGAGTGGCAGTTTGCTGAAGAGAGGAAGAATTATTGTCCCACCCTCATGCCAGAGCTGTTGTAGTCAGGACAATGGGAACTACAGTTTTGTGATTATTAAAAATAATAAGAATCGTCAATTTTGAATAAATGCTTTTAGGCTAACCAACTCTTTATCCACTGATCCAGGGACAGAAGGGGGCAGGGCCAGGCTTTATTCTCACACCACTCAGATTTTTCTCACGGCCTCCTATACTTGTCCGCTGAATGATATCACACGTATGAAATTCCGACAGCACGAATTTCTAAAATCGACAATGTGCGCTGCATGCCTCTCCTTGCATTGTATTGCAACAGCGTGCGCGCGTGTGTGTGTGATTGTATATGTGAGCGCACACGTGTACGCTTCTGATGACAGACGATTTCCTCCCACTGGGTTTGGCTGACAAAATCCAGACAGAAGCTGATATTAATGGGAGGAGGCTGCAGCCTCTGTGGACTTTTCATAAGTGAATATTTGATCTCGCACACACTCCTTGTCCATGTAACTGTAACTCTGCGTGCTGCCCAGGGGATGGTCAGGATTGCAGCTCCATCAACACACCTTGGCTCTGTGCTCCTTTCCTCTCCCTCTTCCCTGATCTGCAAAACTAAAAATACATTTATCGTAAACTTAGCCTGGAAATCCACTCCCTACAGGAAGCCACAAACAATGCATATGACATCATGGAAGTGATCATTTTTATATATCCAGCTGCTTGGTTTTGTGATTACATATAAAGGGATAGTTCATCCAAAATTGACAATCTGTCATCATTTAATTAGTTCCAAACCCGTGTGACTTTCTTGTAGTGTGTAACAGTAAAGGAAATTTGTGTTGTTAAATTGAATGACTGCTGTCACTTTAAGAGCTGAACGGAACCAATGGTACCCATGTGTTTTGTTTTTTTTTTCTCTTAGCTTTTTGCTTTCACTTAAAGCTGACATATAATGCGATTTTAAGTTTTTGTTTCTTTTTAGAGTGTTACGAGCTTTTAGTGTATGGATAAGATCTAAAGTTGCAAAGACCAAAGATTATAAAGTAATTATGTCCCCACTGGGTGCAACAAATGCCCCTCTTTTGTTGTTTTTGTGTCATAGCACCAGGACATGGCATCACTTTATGGTTAGGGGCGTAACATTTCCATCACACGCATGAGGTATTCAGCCAATCACCATCAAAGCACACCTGGATTTTGTAGAATGATGAGCTTTGTACAAATCAACCTTTTTCAGGAGGCAGGTCTTAGAGAAGAAACAATAATGTTCAGTGGAAAATAAGTTTTTTATACCTTAAACTGCATAAACACATTGCATTACACCAAATACACAAAATAATGTTTCATAATGCATCATATGACCTTTAAGACCAAAGTTGCCAAGTTTATAAGAAATTTTGCAAAGGGCATTTTGACACCGTAAAAGTATGTATGTTTAACTATGCAAGGTCTGTAAAGCTGAAATTATAACCATATAGCGAAATTGGTCATATAGTCTTTCCCTACTGATTGCATTTCAGCTGCTTAAAATCGCTTTAATCCACAAAAATGATACAATTTCTTGATCACGTGAGCATGTTATTGTTTTAGAGACGATAGTCCAAAATATCTATCTGTCTACAGCTACATCGCCAACCTCTATGCAATAAAGTATAACGCTGTATTTTAGCGTATTTGCTATTGTTTGTTCTAAATGTGTAATTTATGTTCCGCAGATGAACAGAAGTTCTTGTATCTGCAGTGATTGTTTTCTTGGACGAGTGCAATTGAATTTGTCTGTTTGAGGGTTGGAGGGAAAAAAAAGAAGTGTATGATGAGTACAAATCTGTTAGCACTTGTGACGAGGGATCTTTGTTTGTGTGTACATAAGCTTTTGCCTCAGGCATCGATATTGCCCATGCTAAGCTCATCTGGTGGTAGCTGATCTTGGTAACCACTTACACATGTTGGTACAGTGTAGTTGTACACGCCTGCAGTGCCATGCTGATGCTCCATGGGGGTAGAAGCATCTCGCAAACTGGCCCAGATAAGCTTTCCCAGACATCTGCTTCTCCAAAGCAAGCAAGGCCTCTCCTGCCTGCGGATGCCCCACTTCACATCAGAGGAGAGCTTCAAAATCAAACTAGAAAAACTTTGATGTGGGCTTGATAAAACCTTGTCTGAAAGTTAAAAAACTAGGGCTAAAACTATTAAAAATTTAATTGAATAAGTGCATTATATTCTAGTTAATTAATTAAATTAATTATGATTAATTGCATACGTCAATATTGGCTGAGCCCCCAAATGAAGAAAATTACATTTATTATGGTGGATGAATTAAGCATTTGAATAGACATTAAAATGGGGGCTTTTTTTAAATGAATATATTGTTGTTTTATCTCTGCACCCAGGTTTGTCCAGGGTAGATTTGACAGCCATTGATGCATCTCTGTGATAACATCATATATATACACATTTACATTTTTTGACTGGGACTAGGACTCTATTTAGTTACACAGAGGACTAGGACCGCCAATTAAAAATGACAGAAGTCATTTATAACCTTACAAGATGAATGAGTGGCAGCCCAAACAAGATCGCTATACTGAGAATGCTTGCTGCCTTTTACAATTTTGTCCATCAAATTTTGAATTCTGTGCTTCACTGAACTTTCAGACATATAAAAACCTCCTTTTTAAGCAAATTCCTTTAACTATTCTAAAAGGCTTTTCTGTCATGTAATTTTAGTAATATGTATCCTGAGTTACTACTTGTGCTCCATTTCCAAAATCAGCCGGTAATCTCCATAAATGCGATGGATCAGGATGCAAAAAAAAGTCAATTTATTAAAATGAACTAAGAATTATTTAAAGCTTTTCCAATATTTTGGCCTACTCCATTGGCAAAAAAAAAAGAAAAAAGAAATGCATTCTATAAAAGATTTTTATTTTTTTATTTTTTTTTTATAAAACTGCATTTTAAATGCAGCATGGAACAGGCTGCAGGACTTTGTTTATGTTGCTTAAAATCTCTAGGGTTGTTTGTGTAACTGTAGACTGCTCTGTCAAGCCTATGTAATTAAGTTAAGAATGGACAGAGTGGACAGATCACCTGTCACAACAACAAGCAGACTAGCCATCGTTTTTTTGGTAAATAATTATAATGATGATCAGAGTCTGGTCATACTGAAGATTTCCACATTGCAGCCGAGGCTAATGAACCACAGTCATCTCGGCTTTGTTTACTGTCCCTGTGTTTGTAAGCCATACAAGGATTTGTATATTCTGTTTACTGTTCCACATGTTTATCTGTCTCGCTGTCTCTCTCCTGTGTATCCAGCTGTTGCTATCCCGTTCCACTCACCGCATTCTTCAGGACGGGGTGTGTGTGTGTGTGATGGAGAAGAGAGATGGACCTGCAAGCCCCCTTATGAGAGACAGATGGTCGGTGGTGATGCACGTGTAGAAAAGAAAGAGAGAGAAATGTATGCAAACAGAGAACAAATACGTAGAACATCTGGACCGGACTAATGAGTAGGTGTTAAGAGAGTGTTGATTGAAAGTAATAGGCATCTCTTCAAAGCGATTCAACAGTGACGTTCAGATCTCTTTTTTTACTAAAGACACTGATGGTTTTAATATAATTGAGCATGCCGGCGTTTTCAAGGCGATTGTTTGCTGCAGCGGTCGTCTTGTCTCAAAAGTCTGTCATTATTCAGAAGAGGTGTGGCCAGGATCAATGAGAAACCATGGCAATATTGGACATTTGGAAAGAGATGTGTGCCGCGTCACATTGGCTTCTTTTAAAGGTGTAGCTCGAAAAGAATAGGAAGCACGCTCTCTGGCACTTCAAAAAGGCTTTTATCAGCATGAGTGTATCATGAGTGCTCCACCAAATTATGCCAGGCACACACGCACGCACACACACACACACACAAAGACGGTCGAGGTTTGACTGCTTAGCTTTAGCAGTTAGGCAGTGTTGGTAGATGCCATAACTACATCACTATGCAGTCAAAAAAAATGAAGGAAAAAAAAACATTTAGCTCTTAAGTGAAAGAGACATGCAACAGATTAATAGAAACACATTTACATTATGTAAATGTAAATTATGTACAATAATTTGTACAATATTTATATTCAAAAGTGTTAAATGTTGCAACTTCATTTTAATATACACACGTGTATATTCATTCATATATCCATTTAGACATTCTACTAACTCTAAATAACTCTGTAACTACATGTCATCTAATTCTTGTTCATTCACAACTATGTCTACTAACTATCAGGTTTGACTGTTAGGGTAGGTTTAGGGTTAGTGGAATAAGTTGACATATAGTTGTAAAGTTTCTGATAGTCGGTATGTAGTGTGTTGTTGACCCATCAAAATAAAGTGTTAAAAGATATTAAGCAGACAATCTACTAATATTCTAATGCTAGTTGACATGTAGTTGTAAAGTTATGTACTGTTAGTGGAATATATAAAGCGGACTATCGAAGTGTTACCAATTATAGTATTTAATACACATAATTATTTAATACGCATAATTATTTGTAGTTATGTCATAAAGTAATAGTTCTAAAGGAAATTATTATTATTTAAAAAAAATGTAACGTATTTAATGTTGCAGCTTTATGATTAAAATACATGTTGGTGTGTGTGGGTGTGTGTGTGTGTGTATATATATATATATATATATATATATATAATAAA